>JAGFPH010004155.1:94179-115658 GCA_018207615.1 Philaenus spumarius
ATTAATTTAACCATCTCTTAGCTACTAGCACAAAATGTAATATATATTCTGGGCCTTATATACCTTGTAATATATTTTGATTTATCATATTTATTTGACAGTAACAATTTTAGTCCAATAGGATTAAAGTAATGACTTTTATGAACACTTCGATAGGAGTTTTTCAAAGGTCCTTTTACAGATTGATACTTTAATATAGCCTATCGTTTAACTTTTTAACTACAGCATTAATAAGCTTGTATTAATTACTGTATAGTTTTGGTTATGAATTAGCCTGATTGGTATCTGATTTAAATTGTTTACGAAGTGTTTGTCAACCCTCCTGGCAGCTAATTTTATTAAAACAGAACCGACGCAGTTACTTGACTTATTTAAGCCTTATATAAAACCATTTCCTTGGTTTATGATTCGTTTGATTATTTATATTTATCCCTTACAATAAATGAAGTGAATTCTACTTATATAATCTACTCTCTTACACACTTAACACTTCCTCTAGATTTATTTTTTGTAATTGATCACTTTCAGTTCACTGTATATTGTTAATTTTAATTTTCGCTGATGGCTCCTTTTGATGATTTCCCTTCTCGATGGGGTTTACCAACTTTATATGAGTTTTAATTAAACTAGAAGGAAACTTTATAACTAAAACTCGTTTCAACGACAACGTTGTCATCTTCAGTGATGCACGAGGTAAAATAATCAAACTACAGCTGATATACTAGTAGATATTCCGCTGAGAGCGGAACGAAGCAGCGATTAAGCCGGGGCTGGAGGCTGAGGTGCAAAAAAATTCTACTAGTATATTTCGTACACGACGGCCGACTTAGCGCCTTCGTGAGTAGACAAATTTCCCAAATAGTTGGTTGAAACTCTAAAACATATAACCTTTATTTTGGAAATTTCGCTGAACTCACATCAGCGGTTCCAAGCAATAAAAATTGTGCTTGTTAAAATATAATTTTGCAGTGGGGAATATAATAGCGGGATATTTAATATGGTACCATTCTTTATATCTCGTTATTCTTTAGATGCATTGCATAAATATACTACAGTACATTTTAAACAAAACCAACTGACGGAATAGTCTAGGATATTTCCATAAACCAATGGACAGTGTTTATCGATTACAACCCGTAATCAAAAGATATGTGGCAAATGAACCATTTTTAGTACCTTAAAGGATTCTGAAAGATACAACTTCTTTAAAATAAAAACTGCCTTTGACGTATGTTTACTGAAATTTGGACTTCTCTAAAGTTTAAACTGCGTTTCCAGAAAGTATTGTGTTTTCGTCAAAGGATCACTTTTCTCAGGAATCGTAAGAGATATTTCAATCTAGATTCGAACCCAGCATTTTCTGATCAGACGCAACGTTATCCACTAGGCTAAGGCTTGATTAAAGAAAACTGACAAATTAACAAAACTTCAGTTACTTTACTATCGGTATAAATATTACGTGTAAAGTAAAAGATAGTTTATCAGCACCATTTAGGAGTGGTTATAGGAAGTTCGTGAGAGGTTTACAATAATAACTTAGATCAGTTCACGTTATTAAGTTATAACGTGAACTTAATAACTTAATTAAAAACAATATGCTACCCTTTTAATAAAAAATACTGACAAATGAAAGACTAGAACATGTTTTAAAAATTGGGGAAATCACACTATATAGATTGCCAATTGGAAGCAAACACTAGCCAAGCAAGTCCTGCTTTCTGGTGGAGTTTGTTGAAACTAGGTCTAGTTTCTGATGTTTTACAGAACTGCAATGGTACTCTAAAGTACCTGTTACTTTTAGGTTAAAAGCCACTGTTACCTTTTATAAAGACAGTTGAATTGGGTGGTACTTAAAAGTACCGTCAGTCCTCAAAGGGTTAAAAAAGGACTAAATTAAGTGTGTACTAAATTTCAGCTCTCTAATCTTATTAGAATACAATAATGCACCTAACGTTCTTTGTTTTTAACAGTCAATGTAGGCACTTCAATGTCATCTTGTAAGCAAATATTATTGTCAAAATTGTTGAACGATTCTTATATACAGGATAATACTTTGAAAACGTACCACCTCTATCATTAAAAAAAAAAAAAAAAAAAAAACAACGGAAAGAGATATATAAAATGTGATCGCAACTATTATTCGAATAATAAACCCTATTTTGCAAAACCCCAAAACGGATCACACCTCATTACAAATTGTTGACGTGAAGTGACAGGAACGGGCTGGGGATTTTGAAAATAGGTTTCTAAGGTTTTCATAAAAGATAATTTACAGTCCCGAGAACACACTTTTGGTACCTCTTTCCGAATTTTAAATAATATAAAATTATAAAAATATCTTATAATATTAGATTTTTGAGCGATTTGTGTTGCCCGATTTTTGTTTTATTACCATGGATGTTTATGGGTTTTAAATGGCTTCAGCTTGATGTATCACAAGCTGTATGAGTCAATTATAAATTTTTGAGAAGGGGATTTCTGAGGATTTCTAAATTTTCTCCTTGGTAGCGAATAACTGTCCAGAGATCAGATTTTGTAAATCCCTTTCTGTTTCTAAACAATAAAAGTGCTAGGGTACGTTAAAACACCCTGCACACCCCTTTACATACTGAATATCTATCAAATAAACTGCCCAAGCTAAATCTCTTTCACGTATAGCTCCCACAATAATAATTTAAAAAAAATCCAGGTGTGCTTAAGACCACACGGAAGAAGTGTAAACTTCTATGGCGATATTCTGCTATTCTGATTTACACTTCAGATGTATTGTTAAGTAAAATACTTTAATACAAGTTACAAAACTAGGAAGCACAATGTTTAATTCAGAGATATTACCAAGTAAACTATTTTAACTCAACTTACGAAATGTGGAAGCACAATGTCCATTTCAGAGGTATTACCAAGTAAACAATTTTAACGCAAGTTACAAAATGAGGAAGCACAATGTTTAATTCAGAGATATTACCAAGTAAACTATTTTAACTCAACTTATAAAATGAGGAAGCACAATGTCTATTTCAAAGGTATTATCAAGTAAAAATATTTTAACATAAGTCACGAAATAAGGAAGCACAATGTCCATTTCAGAGGTATTACCAAGTAAACTATTTTAACACTGCTTACGAAATGAGGAATCACAATTAATTTCCATTCAAGAGGTATTACCAAGTAAAATATTTTAACACAACTTATGAAATGAGAAAGCATAATGTCCATTTCAGAGGTACTGCCAAGTAAACTATTTTAACACAACTTACGAAATGAGTTTGCACAATGTCCATTTCATAGGTATTACCAAGTAAAGCTATTTTAACTCAAGTTACGAAATGAGGAAGCACAATGTCCATTTCAGAGGTATTACCAAGTAAGCTATTTTAACACAAGTTACAAAATGAGGAAGCACAATGTTTAATTCAGAGGTATTACCAAGTAAACTATTTTAACTCAACTTATGAAATGAGGAAGCACAATCATTTCAGAGGTATTACCAAGTAAACTATTTTAACACAACTTATGAAATGAGGAAGCACAATGTCCATTTCATAGGTATTACCAAGCAAACTATTTTAACTCAACTTACGAAATGAGGAAGCACAATGTCCATTTCATAGGTATTACCAAGCAAACTATTTTAACACAACTTACGAAATGAGGAAGCACAATATCCATTTCACAGGTATTACCTAATAAACTATATACTCTGTAATATAACAGAGTAGAGCGTGACGGTAAAATCCGATTTACCACCCGCAAAATTTTTTGGACGCGGTACGCCTATAGAAGTATTCACTTCAAAATAAAAAAAATATAAAATTGCATGTACAAAACTTAGTAGCATATTTAACAAAAGTATTAAAATACGACAATTTCCTAAATAGTATCTTCCAGTAACCGAGGTTTTGTCTCGCGGTAGAGGAAAGGTCAACATTGTTCATTCCAACGGAATAACTGCAGAGACATTACAAAGCTAACGATATACAATTATTTTTACTGAACTAAAACCTGACTGCGGAGAATAATTAATATGAGTAAAGACAGTAAAATGTACGGATTTAATTACCTGGGATTGCGGATTCAAGTTTAATTGCGGGTAAACCGCGATAATGATGTCTTTGTACTGTCTTCCTATCCCTTCCCCATCCCCGGTTAAAGGGAGAGTTTTGATAAATTGCAAGCATATCGCGGGTAATGGTTTTATATTAAGTTGAAACTGAAATGTCTTTATTTGATTTTATTTAACAGCAGTATTAAGCTAGTCAAATTTTATTTCCTCTCTAGTATAAATTTGTGTAAGTTCAATAACATTGTTAACTAAATTAGTTATAGGCCTAATCTGTGAATACGTCAAATACAGTGTTATGAATAGCAGTAGCTACCTATCTAAATAAGAGGGAATCTACATTTAAAGTAATTTACAATTAATTAAAAAATATTGTTCAAAGTATTTTAGTTAAAGATTTGTCGCACTAAACCTAAATATACAGGATGTCCCATAAGTAAAGTGCCAAACTTCGGGGAATGGTTCTATGGGGCAAAATATAAAAAAAGTTCATATAAACACAGACCCGAAACCACCAGTCTTTTAGATAACCGCCATTTTGTTTTTGTACAAAATAATTCCTATCTAGAGTACGGGTTGACTGATTGAGTTCAAACTTGGCATAATGTTTAACCTAGCAATGATCTATCGTAAGAAAAATAAGCGGTTATATCCAATAATGCGTTTCAAAATGACTGAAAATTTCAAATATAAATTATTTAAAAACCATAGGTCTACATTTTAACAAGAAATTTCAAGATGTTGCCGCTCCGGATTAATGAATTAACAAAAGATTTACTTGATTTTTACAATGTTCAGTAACACATATTTTTTAATTAAAAAGTTACTGGATAATTATAAGAGATCCAAAATACTCTTGAAATCCGGTGATTTATAAAAAGTGATCAGTTTTGTGCAGCAATAAAGTAAAAATCGTTACAAAAAATTAAAAAAAAAATTATATAATGTTCAGTGTCAATATGTTTTTATTTTACTAAAAATTTTTAAGTGATTTAAATTCTATTCGCATCCCAGAAACAGTTTTGAAATCGACCAAACACTTTTTAATTTATAAGTTACTAGGGGAAAACCCTGCGTGCTCCACACGCCAACCCCATTGGTACCTTCTATACACATAATCATGTTATCTTTTTTTTATAATAAAGGTGTAGGATTAATAACAACCCCCAAGCTAATATGGTAAATAACGTTAAATGTTCAAGTCAAAATATTTTGTAAACATTTGTTGTAATCTCAGGATTTTTTAAACTTCACAAAATCTGTTGTAACTCAAAAACTACTGCCTCGTTTGAAAAATGTTTCAAAACCAAATATAATTTACTTTTTCCGACAGATGCGCCATTGACGAAAAATAGGGTTTTAGTTCAAAATAGCACAAAGATGACAATAACTGAAAAATTACTCACGGTTTAATAGAATTTACATCGACTAACAATGTTTTGTCATTGAAAAAAAAAAAAAAAAAAAATAACACTGATAATTTTGATAAAATACGTGAATTATGCATGAAATTCTGAACGTTTTGTAGCACGTTTACATTTATTGTTCAATCTAGTTAAATAATGAGTCTAATCAATTCAATAATTTATTTCGAATACCTTGAAATTAGTACTTATCTATACTTATAAAAGCCAAATACCATCATTGACACTCATTGACTCATCACAGTTTCTCCAAAAGAACAGGCCTACAAACATGAAATTTGGCACTAATACTCTTTATAGGTTCTAGACGAGCACTAAAAAAGGGTTTTAGGGGGGGTTTTGGGGGTTCAAAGTTACTAAATCACGATTTCTTAAAACCTACAGAACGGATTGGAATGAAATTTGGTATGTAGCTTCCTCTAGGGCCATAGATGCTCGCTAAGAAAGGGTTTAAAAAATGCGAAATTTTAGGGGAGGTTTGGGGGGATCAAAGTTACTACAAAAAACCATCGAATGGATTGGAATGAAATTTGGTATGTAGTTTCCTCTAGGGCCCTAGGTACTCGCTATGAAAGGGTTTAAAAAATTCGAAATTTTAGGGGGGTTTGGGAGGGGTCCCCCCCCCTAAAAAGAAACACCGAATGGATTGAAATGTAATTTATTATGTAGCTTCTTCTAATGCCCTAGGTGCTCGCTAAGAAAGAGTTTTAAAAAAATCGAAATTTTAGGGGAGGTTTGGGGGGGTCAAGTTACTAAAAATTTCCATAAGAAATACATAGTGTAATATATTTATTGATATAATATATTTTTTGTTTATATACATTTAATTTTGATTTGTCTATCCGTGCAAAGCCGGGTCGGGCCAGCTAGTTTTGTATACGAGCAAAGCCGGGTGTTGCAGCTAGTGTCATATGTTATTTCAAACAATATCACGCTAATAAGCTCATTATTTTATCCAGACATTTCAACCATGTGTTGTATGTTTTGCTATGACTTGTGATTCCCTAAAGTACGCAACCATTACACAAGCTCAGCTGACGTCCCTGAGGGATACAGTACAATTATATTGTAGTGGGACTTGTTGACTAAGTTAATATTGGTCGAGGTAATGGAAATTCGATTACAGTAGAGCTTTGAAGCACACTTTAGGAACATTGTTATCTGGAATAATATACAGAATTAGGAGTTAAATGACGGAACGCAACCAACTATTTTTAATTTGTGTATAACTATAAGTATCCATAAAGGTGTTTCAATTTTATTTTGAGAGAAACTAGGGGGCTTTGCCCACTGCTCGCTCCGCTCGCCAACCCCCACTCAAACTCCGATCGCCTTGCCCCGTTCAACTTTATTTTTTCGACTTGAATTCAATTTTATGATTTTGTGCGCCTGGAAGTTATGCAATGTTCACCGCTACGCAATAAACTTATTTAATCTACTCTTATTAATTTGTGCACTATGGTCTTGAGTCCATACAAAAGAGGCTGTTAAGTTTTTTACAAATTTGAATCTTTTTGAAATCTAGTTCGAACTATTACGAAAATTAAAAAAAAAGTAAAAAAATAATCAAATTGGTCCAGCCGTTCTCAAGTGAACAGCTTACAAAGGAACAGCAAGTCATTTTTACTTTCCCCACCTATACGTAGTATATAGAGAAAGTATTGTTTTCGTCCAAATTTTTGAATTTGAATTTTTAGTGGAATTATCTGTTTTGGTGCTCCCTGAACCCCCAAAAATTGTTTAGTGGAATTATCTGTGTTGGTGCTATCTGATCCCAAAAATATTTTTAGTGGAATTATTTGTTTTGGTGCTCCCTGAACGCAAAAATGTGGTTTTTGGTGATGTCTGTCCGTGTGTCTGGTGTCTGTTACGATGTGTACAGAGCTGGAGACCATATCAACGGTCCGATTTTGATGAAATTTGGTATGTAGGTGTAGTTCTGAATTATCTACAGGCGTTTTTTTTCAATTTTTTGATTTTTAAGGGGTTTTACCCCCAAAAATGGCAAAAAAACGAGAAAAATCCAAATTTCTCAAAAACGACTCTAACGATTTTGATAAAATTTGGCTTATTTGTAGCCCTTAATGTACCCTACTATATGCAAAAAACACCTATTTCTAAAAATTCTCGATTAGGTAATAATAATAACTGATTTTTGGGGGTTTTTGGCCAAAAAGGGAGTTGTTTTTCAAAATTTTTCAAAACCTTTTTTCGTGCATCTATGCTGCCCTAATTGACATGCTTGGTGCAAATTTGTTCAAAATCAATCAAATAGTTGTAATAATAATAATAATATTATTATAATATACAGTAATAATATAATATGGATGTGTGTTACATGCATCTAATATTTTCCATGGTATGTCCTACTTTTGAAATTCTAAATAACCACCCTTATTCTAATAATACATTGTAGCCCTTAATGTACCTTACCATATGAAAAAAAACCGTATCTTTCAAAAAATTCTCGATTAGATAGTAATAATAATAATAATAATAATAACTGATTTTGGGGGGTTTTTATCCAAAACAGGGTTGTTTTTCAAAATTTATCATAACCTTTTTTCGTGCATCTATACATGCCTAATTGACATGTTTGGTGCAAATTTAGTCGAAATTGATGGAATAGTTTTAATTATAATAATAATAATATTAACCACCTCCTATGCTACTCTTGGGAAGGTATAAAGTCTCAACTGGGAGAAAGTATGTGGCAGTTATTTGGTACCGTTTATTATTATATAGATAGTTATGAGAAGAAGAAGTGGAAAAACGTTTTAAATTATAGAGAAAAAGCACTCTGTGTTGTTACTAACAACATTTCTGGGCGAGAAGGCGCACGTAGGAAACGCAGCAAGGACAGTACAATGTATGTTTCTGTAGGACGTAGAAATGAAATGCAGTGACGCATAATGTGGGCAGTACAGTGCAGTACTAACTGTGTCTGCATTCGTTAACTACATCACACAGTAAATACTGTGTGTATCCAAATTGATACAGTTTACTGCGCTCGTTTTGTGTTATTTTTTGATAATGTAAGACGAGATAAAGTCATTAACAAATTAAACCATAATTTTATGAAATACAAGTACCTTGGATTATTTCTATATATAAACATCGCGATTTTGATTGAAACACAGGATTAGAAGCTGCCTCCACGGTAAAAACCCGTCGTTGAACGATTTTGGAGGAACCAGAAGGGCTACACAATTGGAGTTTTTTTTGGTTAACGATCTCGAGCGAATTAGAAAACCAATGTGCGCACCCAATGTGGACCAAATAGGGCGAAAAATGCGGCCGTTAGAGTGCTAGCACATATAGGTTTATAAAGTCCCTTTAACCCCCTTTATTATTTTTGTTACTGAAAATAAGTTAGCAAATCTTTGTATAAATTTTGTGTTGCATAACAGGACACATTATTTGACATATCTGACCCTCTATGATTTTGAGCATTTAGGGGGGTAAGTTTGTTAACAATTTAAAATAAAAAGTTAGGTCATGTAATATACCAATGAAAATTTCAAATTTAACATTGTAGCCAACGGATTAATAAATTTATAAATAAATAAATTACAATTTTTTCGATACGTCAACTAATCCTTTCGTTGATTTACAGATTACTGCAGTTTCGGGCTTCGTGAGTCCATCTTCAGATCATATAAAATATCTTTTTTAGTTTTTATTAAAATCTTTTCATATGGAGCTTTTGTCAATAAAACATACACAGTACATACGTAACAACACATAACACAACATAACTTTTACACACATTTACGTCCACACGATCACAAAATTAAAATATTTTACATCGGTCGGTGCGTAACTTATCGCGATTTTGTTGAGGAGTACGTACCGACCGATGTAAAATATTTTAATTTTGTGATCGTGTGAACGTAAATGTGTGTAAAAAAGTTATGTTGTGTTATGTGTTGTTACGTGTGTACTGTGTATGTTTTATTGACAAGCTCCATATGGAACGATTTTAATAAAAACTAAAAAAAAAAATGTATATGATCTGAAGAAGATGGACTCACGAAGCCCGAAACTGCAGTAATCTGTAAATCAACGAAAGGATTAGTTGACGTACCGAAAAAAAGGTAATTTATTTATTTACCAATGAAAACTTACGAAAAGAGAAATAGAATGGGACAAACTAGAGCTTAATATCTTACTTCGTTTCAAAGTAATAGGCAAAGTTCTGGAAAATGATATGATGATTCATTTAATAAATGCACTGCTAGTGAGAGATTTCTTTAAGCTTTTCCGTAAAAAATCATTTCAACCTTGTCTTCTTTTGAGCGATTCATTTGTAAAAAGGCAAAACTGAGTGCAATCACAACAAATATCACGAACAAGATGATGGAGTTATGGCTATCCTATCAGTACATGAAAAGTGGTGCTTATCAGTTACGCATACAGTAGAGAAAGTCAGGAGTTCTATTTACATTTTCCCCCAAAGTTTTTCAAGTACACATAGAAACTCAAATAAATAAGTGCGACCGCACTACATTTATTTACAACTCCTCTTTTTTAAATGTGTTACATTTAACCTCAACCTAAAACTTATTAAGAATATTAACAAATTAATAATCTGCACAATACTAAGCTCTAGTTTGAGCCATTCTGTTTCTATTTTAGTAAGCTTTTCAATGGTGTATAACATGACCTACCTTTGTATTTGAAACTGTTAACTTCCATAAACCTTTAAGCCCCCCAAAATCAGAGGTTCAGATATGTCAACAAATTGTCCTGTTATACAACACAAAATTTGTTAACTTATTTTCATAAAAATAAAATTTTGCTTAAAAAGACATTATGAACACTCTGTATGTATAATTTTTAATGTATCTCGGACCTTAGGTCTCACCATAAGAGTCATTGCAATCGCGCCTATTTCGTATGAAAGTTCGCTAATAACTTTGGTAAATTTGGTTTTACCATTTTTTTAAAAATAGCTTTCCTTCCTAGATCTACTTCATTTTCACATTAAGCATAATTAATGTGTAATATTAAAATCGTGTAATTGCCTGTCGTAGTATTTCAGATTTATTGTGACCTTAAAACAAATTATAAATTAGGAAATACTTATCAGTATGACATGAGATTAGTTTTAAATTGTTTGTAAGAATATAAGGTATAATAAAAGCTTAAAACTGAAAATCGACGTTATCTTACACAGGGCCATCTGACGAACATTAATTTACTAAACGAAATACTATATGAAGAAGGTGAAGACAGTTTTTTTCAGTGTTTACCTATTGCTGTTACAGTTGTCTTCCTAAAAAAATACAGAAACAATACACTTTCACTGGGTTAAAATTTCTAGTTTAACTTTCTGACGTTTGTTTATAATTTACGTAACAGTGTACCAAGAAGAAACCAAATAGAACGTAACTGATGCACAAAACTGATGTATACACATAGAAACAAATGATACAAACATTGAGCTCCGACTAATTCACGATAGAGTGCGTTGTTTTTGAAAAAGTGTATAAGGGAGCTAAGACGCTTTGCTGGAATAGCATCTCACAATAACTCACAGATTTCCATACAGTTAGTTCTATTTTCAATGATATAATCTGCGTTTGGATTTTATTCAACCAGAACAGGCTCACGGTGGATATTAAATTAACGTTGATTTCAACAGCCTATGTGAAACTAATTTTAGTAATCTGCAGTAGTGTAAATCATGTGATCGGATGTACAGTTCATATTACAAAGATTGATGGTAAATAATACCATTTACAAAGTTTGTAGATTTGAAGGCTTGACTAGTCCCCAAACGATCAAACTACTTGTCAAACCATAAGTGTCTAAACTACATTTCCGATAAAATCAGAACATTGTCAAACACAACATCAAAGAACGAACTTCATTCTCACACGATCAAACTTCAAATGAATCAATATCTTACCAACTGGCTTGAGCCTTTTAGATTTGAATTAACCAAGAGTAATTTGCAAGAAACTGTCATGCAATTAGTTGTTTATAAAATGACGATCAACACATTAGGTTAAGTAAAGAGACATCAAGGGCTAGGAAGCAATCTCCAACTTGGTACTTACGTACGGCATAAGTTGCTGAGCAGTCATTTCCGTTGCGGAAAGTTTCCAAACTGCACTCAGCTTACGGCAAGATCTGAAAGCAAAGCTTCCTTATTAGAAGATATATTTAGTCAAGTTTTAAAAACAGAAATAACTTCCTTACTACGTAGAAACATTCGTCTCATACCCTTCCTAAACCTAGTTTCCATTTTGTTTTTCATAAGTCTGAAAGTTCTTTGTCCACTCAGTAGTTACTTTCTAGTCGGATTGAAAGAAAGGATGAAGTTACAAAAACATCAGTTCGCATTTTTTCGTTTTTTACATCATAAATTATTTGAATGCTTGCAATATATCTCCATTATATTTATAAAATTAAGTTCATTCACGTAAAAACTCTGCCCTTACTACGCATGTTTCAGGATCTAGGTCATCGTTACCCCCACCACCCTACCAAAGAAGAAACAATTAAATCAGGAAGAAAATACTGGACACCCTTGTTAGTGCTGAGGGTCTGCGAAAGTGGATCAAAGCCCATTGGCATATGCCAATAAAGCGTACAAGGCATGTCACACTTAAAGGTCCATGTACACAGGTACGGGGCGTGACGGTTCAATATCAGCGCTATCTGTGTTTCCTCATTCCCACAAAGAGTGCCTTGACAGTTCAGTATCAGTAGGCCTACATTTTTAAACTAACAGGAACTTTTACAATTCTATTAAAATAGAAATAATTTAAACCAATAACCCAAGCTAGATCGAGAGAAACGAGGTCTCCGTTTTAGCTCGACCGTTTGGCATTTCGTGTGTCTGTCTCACGATTACGGCCAAACGCCTTGACCGATTGTCATGATTTTTTGCATGAATGTTCCTTATTCATAGGCCGAGCTGTGTATATATACGGTTTTTTTTCCATTTTTCATTTTAACCCCTTAAATAAAATTAAAATGGCGGTCGCACCGTTTCTCTCAGTGTTAGCTTTTTTACAATGTTAGTTTTTGGCTTGACCGTAAGTCGAATTGAAACACTAATATTATTTTACGAGTAGCAAATT
The DNA here is from genome assembly GCA_018207615.1 of Philaenus spumarius. Classification (NCBI taxonomy): domain Eukaryota; kingdom Metazoa; phylum Arthropoda; class Insecta; order Hemiptera; family Aphrophoridae; genus Philaenus; species Philaenus spumarius. The sequence continues at coordinate 106,758 of JAGFPH010004155.1, forward strand.
TGATGTTCTACAAAATTGGTTTCTTGATTTTTCCGTATCTCTATCGGTAAGCTCCCAAATGACCGCATACTTCACATTTGTTAAAAATCGTCCAAGTTTTTGTATTTTAACAATGTTTTTATTCTTTAGATATCTTCATAAAACCTTATAATTTAATGGAGAGGGAGAGAGATAGAGCAATACATGCTGTCTTGCTCTTTCCTGCGCTACGTCATTGTGGCCGCTGTGACTGTGAGTGAGTTGTGTTGGGGGAGCCGACATAAGGAGCCAGATTTTCGTTGCTCGCGTTTAATGAGTTATAATCAATTAAAACCACGTCTGTTATTTCAACGAGCTAGGTCTACTGTGCACAGAACTACTAGTTAATGATAGTTTAAAACATAGTTTTATGTTTGTATAGGCCTAAGTTATTTTTTAAGCTTTCAAGAATAAATTAAATAAAAACGATTGTAAAAACATAAATACACTTTGAACTATGTTTAACCTCAAAGCCGATCATACAGATACGTATCTCTTGTGTAGCCTACTTTATTTATCTCTTGTGAGTTTAAGGGTACAGATAATAGGCTTATTTTTATAAAAAAGAGTAGATGTAAATGTAACTATTTTTGTACTTGTATAGGAGGATAGCATATAGCAAACTTTAGACACATATCCTATTACTTTAAATAAGCAATTCTTGTATCTATCTTTGTATCTGTCGCGGATCTCGAAAACGGCTTTAACGAATTCAAAGAAATTTAGTATTTAGGTGTAGTTTTGATTTTTAAGTACACCCATATAGTTGTATTTCGTGTAAAAACGCAATTTTTTGAGAAAATATAATTTAAAAGTTGAACAATTTTAACATAGGGTCTTATGGGTTGCTATGTTGGTTACAAAATAAAAACGAAATAGTAAATAAAGCGATCAAAACAGCTGTTTATATACTGTTTTAACACGTTGGGAATAGAGTGGAATAGAACTGAGATTTAGTATTATCCAAAATCTGCTGTTCATTGGATAGTTTTTAATTACCGGTACTGCTAATTTATACTGTTTTAGCACGTTGAAATTAGAATAAATTGGGCTTGATTTAACAATTTATTTTGTCAAAAAAAAAGGTAAACTTGCCAAAGATGGATAAATTCTAACATTCAATTTTGTAATATAGGCCTGGCTCATTTCTGAAACATAGTATTGAGGTTATGTTAGTCCTGCAATATTTTTTACTATATTTAGGCCTGGTTTCAAAACTTTAGTTGACTAGGACTAAAATTGCAATGAAAGCCTCTCAAGTTTCTAAAGCATGTATTTGAGGTTATAATTAATATTGTCATTACTGTTAATATATTTAAGCCTAGTTTCATAATTTTACCAACCTATGAACAAACGAGCCAAAGATTAACGAGGAGATTCTTTAGCGAATTTTCCAACTGCGAGCGAAGCGAAGCGTCCAAGGGGCAGAGCCCCTAGTACTATTTTAAGCAAAAACTTGGGCAAATCGTGACTCTTGTTAAGTCAATAGCCTTGTCAGAAATTTAAATCCTCGGTAAAGATTGTAAACCTAAACAAATTTTATGTACATCAAGGAATGACTTTTCTTATACAAAAACAATTAAACACAAGCAAGCTTACCACGAGAACACAACACACACTCTTGTTAGTGAATTATTCTAACGACACTCAAAAGTCACAAAACTAAACATCACAATGTCAACGTTGATGAACAGCGACTTTTTAATTTTTGATAGTTCGCGAGAGGTAGCAAGTACAGGGCAACCTGCTAAATCGCCGTGCGGCCGGTGTTCAGATACCTACGTTTAAATATTTTCCTCTTTTGGAACGCCTTTCGACCTTGTATTTGTGATGGCTTTTGTCAGTGTACAGCCACTGTATGTATTCCGTGCTGTGCTTTCATTTGGGATATTTATTTTTTAATTCATTAATGTTGAAATTAAATGAGTTATTCGAAAAGTATTAATCACTAAATGTGGTCTGAATTGTATCATGTTTGGTCTTATTTTGATTACAATAATCTCATCAATATGGTATAAACTTTTTCATGTCAAAAAAGTTAATAATATAAAAGTTTAAGCATCGCTGTTTCTTAAACTTTTCGGCCGCCTCGTCGTTGAATCATCGGTCTCTTATTTCTAGTTGTTCACAGAGCTCGCAGATCATCATAGGCGTGCCGCGAGACTGGCAAAATGGGTCGTGTCAAATGCTCCCAAGTTGTCCCATTTTGATTTCGAGCTGAGGGACAATGGGGGCGACTTTATTGTAGTAGGCTAGCATAGTCGCAACGCACTGTAGTGTTGGGATATCTTGAGGTTTTTCGTTTGGTCATTGGTGGACGTAAAATTCTGAACCGAGTGTTGAATGAGTGTGATTGAGGGAGTGGATGTTCCATTGCAACGTTAAAACAAAACGTAAACAAAATTAATAAAAAGCAGTACCGGAACGGCATTCCGGTACCAGTAAACCCCTGGTCATCGGTTCAGCTGCGTGGTCGAATTATTTTTGTTGATTGTCCTGATTTGCTATGGGAGGCATGGACTGATTAACACACTACTTTACCCTCTAAGTTTGAACACTTTCTATGATAGTGTTTGTTAAAAAAGTTTTGTTTGCACTCTCTGCTGTACTACCAGTAGGAGGGAAGCTGTGATGGTTTAGTAAGTCTATTGATCCATCAGTCGTTGCAGCGGAAAATGAAAGAGGGTTAGTAGAAACACCCAAGTTTGTATTTACAATATTGTCTTTTGTTTTCCTATCGCTAGTTTTCAACCACTTTATGAGGAAAGTTTCTTACACAAAATTTCTTTTACAGCTTATCATTTTTTGTAACTTAACTTTGGCCATTTTTCTATTTTAAATTGTTGTGTTGTCGCCTTCTCAAGTTTTACATTTAACTCAGTTATAATTGTTAGGTGTGTAATTTCACAAAAATGGTTAGTACGACCTTTGCGTGACTCTAGAATGTCGCCCAACTTGTAAAGGTGACAAGTTCTCTACCTTCTTATAATCTACTAGCTGGCCCGATCCGGCTTTGCACGGATAGACAAATCAAAGTTAAATGAATATTAACAAAAAACAAAAAAAAATATATCAATAAATATATTACACTACTAGCTGACCCGTACGGCGTTGCCCGTGGTGGTTAGTATTTTCAGTCTTTTTAACGTAATTGTAATCTTTTGAAGTGTTCAGTTAGTGAGTGGTATTCGGCTTATATATATATAAATCTTAAATAATAAAAGCACTATTGTCATAATAATAAAAGATCTGAAATTATCAAGTTTTAGTAACTTTGATCCCCCCAAACCCCTCCTAAAATTTCGAAATTTTTCATACCCTTTCTTAGAGAGCGCCTAAGGCCCTAGAGGAAGCTACATACCAAATTTCATTCCAATCCGTTCGGGCGTAATTTGAGGATGATCAAAAACGCATTGAAAACGCAAGGAAAAATGCAAAAACGCCTATTTCTGGCGTAATTTTGGGAGAATCTCAAACATTTTATAACAGACTACTTTTAGGCTTTAAACGAACCTAAGTACCAAATTCCAACATTTTCTGCCAATTAGTTCTCGAAAAAGCTGAGAAAACGCAAAAAATCGCTAGAAAAACGCGAATATTGGGCGTATCTTTGGGATGTTTTCAAAATCCGTTCTTAGTGCGCGTCTAAAGGTCCAACTGAACATGCATGCCAAATTTGAACTCATTTGGTTCAGTAGATTTTTAGTTCTGCTGATGAATGAATGAGTGCCATTTCGCTTTTATATCGATAGATGTATTTCTTATGGGGGTGTTTAGTAACTTTAACCTCCCCCCCACCCCTCCTAAAATTTCGACTTTTTAAAAACCCTTTTTAGCGAGCTCCTAGGGTCCTAGAGGAAGCTACATACCAAATTTCGTTCCAATCCGTTCGTTTTTTTTAGTAACTTTGACCCACCAAACCTCTCCTAAAATTTCGAATTTTTTCAAACCTTTCTTAGCGAGCACCCACGGTGCTACATACCAAATTCCATTCAAATCCGTTCGGTCGTTTTTGAGATTTCGCGATGAGTTAGTCAGTGAGTGGTATTTGGATTTTATATATTTTATAGAAGACATGTTTGTGTATTCCATCTCTGACTCCAGGGGCCTATTTCACTATCATGCATTGTGGGTTACGTTGTTCTTTGAACGATCCAAAATGTAGGCATTTTCTTGCACAAAATCTCACGAATAAAAAATGATGTGAATTAGTTGATGTAGTAGAATTTTGTTGCATAGGAGTTTGTTGAATTGAATTTTATTAAGTAGAATTTTGTTGTATAGGATATTCTTAATTAGAATATTATTGAATAGAATTCCCTTGTTCAGGATTTTGTTGAATAGAATTTTGTTAACTATGATTTTACTTAATACAATCTCGTTAAATAATATTTTGTTTACTAAAACTTTGTTAAATGAGATTTTGTTGACTAGAATTTGTTAACTAGGATTTTGTTGAATAGAATTTTGTTGAAAAGGATTTTGATAACTATGATTTTACTTAATAAAATATCATTAAATAAGATTGTGTTAAATCATTTTATTGCATTTACAAAAACTTTGTCGAATAAGATTCGGTTAAATCTAATTTTTTAACAAGGATTTTGTGAATAGAATTTTGTTTAATTCAATTTTGTTGAGTAAGATTTTCTAAAAAAGAATTTGATTACTGTTAATTTAAAATGTCGTTACTTTCGTTATTATTTTGTTGAATTCAATATTGTTACCGGCAACTTTCGATTTTGTTAGCTAGAATTTAATCAATTAGGATATTGTTAGGTATAATTTTGTTTAATAGTTTTGTTAGCTAGAATTGTTTGAACTAAGATTGTATAATTTAATTTTCTATTAGTCTATAGTCAAAACAATGTGCGTATTTTATACTGCAACTCAAAGCACTTCAGTTGAATATAAAATGGAAATTTCAGAGACTTTGCAAGTGTAATGTTAGTGTTTCAGAAACTTTAGAATGAAAAACAAGGCAAGGATTTTAAAGGCTATTTAATGTTTCGTTGTAAAACAGAAGGGAAACTGTGTACGTTTTAAAAGACCACAACTTGGCAAACTTGACTGTCAAACAATGCCCTAACGTATTATAACGTATGTTAATAGAGTCCCTCACCCCAGCCAACCTTTCTACGTTCAAACTTAAATAGATCCAATCACTTTTGGAAGAACCTCGGAACCAGACCTTCTGACAAAATCTAATGCGTGACTTCTAATCCCATAATATTGCTCAGTTGCGTTATTTCCACTTATTTTATAAAAAGTTCTCATTACCTTATAAACAAACAGATGTCTTAGCGGGAGTATTGTATATCTGAGAAAGAGAGGGAAAGACGAAATAAGCCGGATACAACATTTATTTATGTTTTGACATTAGTGGTTTTATAGTTGTTGGTTTTTTAGACCGTACTGTAAAGCTGGGTTTCCCTAGCTCCACACTTTTTGCGCAGCGCACTGCGCACTGCGGACCTCTCAGCGCAGTACGCTGAGCGGTAGTGTTTTTCTAGCTGCGCAGTTGCGCTGTGTATTTGACTTTTTATCAGTTTAAAACTATAACAGCACTGCTAACTTTCCCACCCCTCCTAATATCATGACAAATGGTTTCCTTTGCGAGTGTATTGTTGTGCTATGGCGACTATCAATAAGCGGAAGCGTGTTGTGATTACTTTAGCTGCTAAATAGCTGCTATCAATGAAATCGAAAATGGAAGTTTATTGAAAAGTGTTGCGGTTTATTTAATAAGTATATTGTGATGTACTGTAATTCTAAAAATGTAATTTTAACTTAAATAAAGAGTGTAGCTTACAAAGAGATTTTTGAATTAGTTTGACTTTCAAAACTGTAGTGTTAGATGAAACATCGTTATCCGAAACGTCTCTCCCCCCTTTAGTTCGGTTAGCCAGGATTTTACTGTAGTGCGTTATCAATAAATTATTACTACATAAATGTATTCCTTTTACTATCTGTTTATCGTTGATTTTGGATTGGTTAAGGGCCGCCGTATTGAATCTGATTCCCATAAGAGCAATGCTACAGAATAAGTAATTTTTCCGCTAATTCGAGAAATGAGTTTAAAAATTTGGTTTCATTTTGAAGTAGTCATATGCAGATGTTGATTGCCGAATACATAAAAAAAAAAAACTGTTGTTTTGTTTTCATAAACGTGTGATACAAATAGAAGACTTTATTCATGTTTTACTCAGTTGCAAAAAGAGACATTGCAAAAAACCTTAGCAATCAACACCCACAATATAGGCTATTTTACTTTAAGAAAAAAAGTACAGTTTTCGTTTTTTGACGAAAATAACACAAAAATATGCTTAAAAGTGAAGGTATGGTTAGGTTAGGGATTGAAATTGTACCCAACTTCGCCGTTTTGAATTTAGGGACGCGAGCCTTAATACAGATTGCACATTGTCTGTCTACTTTTCGTCACAACTTCACAAATAAAGTACAAAAAAGAATAACGTACCACTTTTGTTGATCAAAAGGTCAATCTCCTGCCATACAAGGTCCTTTTCATGGTGTTTTTAAACTGTTTATCGGCCATATTCCACAGTATTGGATGACCACCGACGAGCTCGATAAGCTGTTCATCCTCATTAGCAGTAAACTTCTTCTTAGAAATTGTAGATATTATATCAATAATATTCATACAACTACAGCACTCTCTTGTACAACTAAAACTAGTGCCAAAAAATAGCTCTGTTGCGCTCCGCGGTCGGCACTTGACTGCTCTCAGAGGAGTCGTCCAGTTGCGGAGAGCGCACTGCGGACCGCGGAGGGGTCTAGGAAAACGGCCTGTTCGATTATATGTTGTTGATTAGGCTCCGCAGAAAGTGTATTAAACCGTAGTATAGTGTCTCAACATTAATGGCGATTGGCTTAAATCTTTGGTATCCAGCAAAAATTATAGTTTTTTTTTTTATGATTGTCTTTTGTTAGTTTAAAAGACAATTTCTAAGAGTAACAAAGAAGTCCATTGGTGTGGTGCGCTCTTTTTGACACCCATAACTCCCCCCCCCCAGCACCCAACCCCTGCAGTTCGAAACTGCAACCTTCTTCATAGATGGAGGACGGAGGGCTACCATACCATTTTAGTCGTGCCACAATAACAATTACACCAAACAACCTGTACTGACACGTCTAACAAAATAATAAAATAAGAAATACAATTATAGTAATGATAGACGGTCAGAGTTGACCAACATTCTTTATTGATGTGGCGTGTATAATTGAGGCACACTTAATTTATGAAGCAGGAAATCATGGGTAATGTACCATTTTTGTACATTTTTATGAATGTACTAAATTTCTCAAAAAATGAAGACGTGTACTCTTATGGGGTGGGATTCCACCCATTAGAAGACAAGTTTTTGTTCAAATTTTGGAAAAATATGAGTTAATTTAATTTTGTTAATATTTGAGTTTGTTAACATTTAATTTTCTTCCAAAGGCCCAGTAAAGTAAAGCCAAATTATCTTGGGGCAGGAGAATATATATATAGGCCTATATTAATTCTAAATCAGGAACCATGTAATGCGTTGTATAAGTGGAATAATGGCAATAAAAATTGCTCCTTGCAGTTTTCCATTTAAATGTGTTTCTTATAAGTTATGAGCGTGTGAAGTCTACGTAATTAAATTGAATCTATATATTAATAGGCAAGCACAAAACTTGTCGTCCTTTTTTCTCAGCTTGTGTGCATCGTAGGAGAAATTCGCGCATACCGTTAGAAAGGTAGAGTCCTGTAGATGAGCAGAATCCCATTATAATTTACATCGGTCCTCAGGGATACGCCCCAGTGGCCCTCAAAGTTTCATTGTTAATCTTATGGAAGGTCAATCTTAAGGAAGAAGAAGAAAGATTTCTTTTGATTTTATCAGGGGCACAAAAATTAGCTGTTCGTATGAAAAGCTTAAAACAGCTGATTTTGATCAACAGCTGATTTTGATCAACAACTGATTTGGATCAAAAACTGAATATAATTTTAGGTTATTTAAATCAAGCAATAGCGAAGCATTGCCGGGTCCACTAGTATGTAATTAAATTATAAAATATAATTTTGTTTTTGTTATGAATTATAAGTTGTAAAAGAGTTTAGTTAATATTAAAATGAATTAATAATTACGTAACTTGGTTAGCGATTAGAGCTTTTCTGCAGTGGAAAAAGCTATGAACAATTTAAAAATAAAAGACAGTTCTTCGTGTAGTTTGCCTGTGATGACAAACTCAAGGTCAAGGTCAAGAAATCTTGTCGAACGCGAATTGTAACTCGTAAGAGTTAGGAGACATTTAGACTCCAAAGATACGAGACGTTGTGGAACTACTCATCAAATCAGCCTTGAACAACCCAGGAGCGAGCAATCCGACATCTGGACCAACAGGACCCAACGCCATCCTACCCTGGATCCTGAGGGAAGAACGCAACTTCATGCTAACTAGGTACAGGAAAGCTCAGAAATTTTATTTAGTCATTTTTATTTTTTTATTTTTAAATTATAACTTTAACTAAACTCTTGGGGAAACTCTAGATTCAAAATTAAAGGCTTGTTTTAATATAAAGTAAATTTAGGTTAACGAAGTGAAATAATGTTATTATGATATAGTAATTTGAACGGGTACACTTACCTTGTTTTTCATTGCCGAAAAGAGAATAAAAAGAAATTATATAAAATATACGATGGAAATCTAAGATGGAAATTCATGATACATGAAGATGTTAGCAAGTAAGAATATATCTAAAATAATAATATAATTTGCGTTTTGTTAAGAAAAATAAAAGAAGAAACTTTCAGTGTAAAAGAGATTGAGTTTTAATTTCATCAAAATCCGTTCGTCTCAGTACGTATCTTCTTCTTCACTGTAAAAAAAATG
>JAGFPH010004156.1:7961-38443 GCA_018207615.1 Philaenus spumarius
TTGACTATAGGTTGTGGGATATCGTTCTGCTGGGTTTTGTGCACAGACCCCAGCAGAACGACATCCCACAACCCGTAGTCAGAGTATGTGCACAAAACCCAGCAGAACGATATCCCACAACCTATAGTCAAAGTATGTGCACAGAACACAGCAAAACGACATAACACAAAACATAGCCAAAATATGTGCACAGAACCCAGAATAACGACTTCCCACAACCCATAGACAAAGTATGTGCATAGAACCCAGCAGAACGACTTCCCACAACCCGTAGCCAAAGTAGGTGCACAGACCCCAGCAGAACGACATCCCACAACCCGTAGTCAGAGTATGTGCACAAAACCCAGCAGAACGATATCCCACAACCTATAGCCAAAGTATGTGCACAGAACACAGCAAAACGACATAACACAAAACATAGCCAAAATATGTGCACAGAACCCAGAATAACGACTTCCCACAACCCATAGCCAAAGTATGTGCATAGAAGAGGTCTACCAAAGATACACAAACCTGATTTACCAATTCGACCTCTGGTAAACTTCACACCTTCTCCAGCGTATAAAATTGCTAAGATACTAGACAGATTAATTAGGAAAGAAGTTGTTTTTGAAAATGACATGAGCTTAAAGAACAGCATAGACCTCATTGACCGAATTTCAAATGTGAAATTAAAGGACAGCCACAAATTGGTTTCATTTGACGTGGTCAATCTATACACCAATGTACCGATCTGTGAAACCACCAATATCTTAAAGGACAATCTTACCAAAAACTCCTCTCTTAATAAAGTAGCAATAAGCGAATTAATTTCTCTAACAAAAAAAGTTTTAAAACAGAATTATTTTAAATTTGACAACCAGTTCTATATACAGAATGAAGGTTTGGCTATGGGTTCCCCCTTATCTGGTATTCTGGCAGAACTATTTTTGAACCATATTGAAAATAAATAGCCTATCTTTGGTCAGAAAGTAACAATATTAGATCAAAAATAACATTTTACTATAGATATGTCGATGACACAATTGTGCTTTTTGAGGGCAACCATAGACAATTAAAGATGCTTCTTAACTTCTTAAATACATTCCATCCAAAACTCAAATTCACGCTGGAAGAAGAATCGAACAGCACTTTAAATTTTTTAGACTTATCGATATCTAAAGTAAACAATAAATTTAACTTTAACATCTACAGAAAACCTACTACTACAAACCAAACGATACACGCTTCTTCTCACCACCCACTTAATCAAAAAATGGCAGCTTGCCATAGTTTTGTTCACAGGCTAATTTCAATACCGATTGACAAACAGAAATATGAACAGGAAGTTAACACGATCAAATATATAGCTGTCTCCAATGGGTACAAAAGTTCTAACATTGACAAAATTCTTAAAAAAACACTTAAATAATAAAAATAAAACACCTGAAAAAAGGAAAAAACAGACCTATGTTTCCACCGAATATGGATCGGCCTTAAACCATACCTTAAATAAATATGAACTGGCTAAAGAAGATGTCACCGTATCTTTTAGAACGTCCAATAAATTATCATCCTTCTTAAAATATTTCTAAAAAACTCTTAAATGAAGACAAAAATGATAAAACCTGTATATATAAAATCACCTGTAACGATTGCCCCAGCTTTTATATAGGACAAACAGCCCGGTCATTTAAAAAACGCTTTAAAGAACACTTGCCTAAGAGATCTTTCACAACAACTTCTAGTTTCGCTTAACACCTCATTGATAATGATCATAACTATACCGACATCCAAACCAATTTAGAAATATTACACTTTTGTAGTAAGAGTAAATATATGGATTCGTTGGAAGAATTTGAAATTTATAAAGGTGTTAAAACCGATCCTCGCAATGTCCTTAATGACAAACTTTCTTTCAAATCCAATTTAATTTACGATATAGCATTAAGAACAACTATCAAGGACGATTTTTTTTTTGTTTTTTTTTGTTTTTAAAGGCGAAAAACCTAGGTGGTTATCATCGCCTCTATCAAGGACGAGATAACTTCTTAATGGAACGTCGTCACAACTGATAAGAGCGGGAGGGAGTTAATTCAATACCTAACCTTGTCCCAACAGTTACGATTCGACCGCCGCATGCATCGCACACATTTTCTCGCGATAATCAGTTTTCGAACGTAACTTCAGTGTTGTACTTGTGATGTGTTGTTTTGTGTTGTGTGTTTTTTTTTACGTTTTATATGTTATGACGACTTATAATGGAATAATCCGACATATTGTGTTGAGCCTGATGATGAAAACTTAGTTTTTTGAAACCACGGTAGCCTTTAAGGGGTGATCTACAGACCACAGACGGGTACACAGGTACAAATATTTATTTAACTATAAACATGTGGTCCGGTGGCTATAATACAGGAATAACATTAAACTCGAATCTGAACAGGAGAAAATATTTTCCCAAGAATTTTCTTTACTTCGTGATCAACATCTTTCTCATTGTAAGCACTTTTCAATTGAACACACAACGAAGCTTTTTCTAATTCAGGACTATTATTTTGTTCTTGCACTCTTTTCTTGCATTCTTTTGCAAATTTTCCATAATATGATTCTAACAACTTTAATAGTATTCCCTAAGCTAATTGCGTGGTCAAAGTTTTCATGTAGGTCTACTCAGCAAGTATTCTACACGAAAAATCAATAAACCTTGTAACGCTGTATATCAATTATTCCATTGTTCATCCTTTGTCATGCATTAAACCAGAATGAGTGGTTGTTTAACAAGGCGTATTATTGGACTAAAGCTTTTATCCAATGGTTTTGTTTGAGCAGTTATGTACACAAATCATCAAATCGTTGTGACGAGCGTGATTGTTCGTTGGTATATAGTCAATTAGTACTACAAACATGTATTTCATACATTGATTACTTTCCTGTAACACAAATAGAATTTCACTCGTCTTTAACACTGCAGAAAGAGTCGGACAGTAATCCTTGCTGATCTGATGTTACTGCTTCGAAACAGGTCTTCTTAAATAACTACGACTAGACAAACTATCGTAATATACAATTAATAATTAGGTTATTTGTTTATATTTAAATGGGTTGGGATATAGTAGGAATAATAATGCACATTCATCACAACTAACTATTGTTAATTTACAAAATAGTACATGTGAATTAGCATTGACAATATCTATAAAGCAATATCTGGTGTGCTCAGTTGGCAGAGCGTTAGCACGGAACACCTAAAGTCACGGGTTCTAATCCCGGACTTGGTCCAAGTTTTTCAATTGTAATTTAGTTAAATTTACTCTTGCTAGGGAAGCATAAAGCGGAATAATTACTCAACTTAAGGTATATGTTTAGAAGTTTGATCAAAACGAATGCTCAAAAACCTTTAGCCCAAACATTTAGTTAATGCATAATATAAGAATTACAAACCATCTTAAAATAATTTATATAGGTTTTTCCTCAAACATAGTGTGTCCGTGTACATGATATTAACCCGAAATGCTAGATAAAGTTGAATAAGTTAAACTGAGACTAGGCTTACGACATAAATTATCCCATATTGTTTTGAGATTTTCGTAACACATAGAAAATAACAAATATATCAAAAATTAATGCGATCTTCACTTTATAAACTTTTTATACGCTTATTTTTTATAAACTTCAATTACTTCTGTAACTTTTAAAACGGCATTCAACATATATTATATAAGAACATAAAATGTTAATGTAAAATATGAATTACTTATAAGCCATCGAATTTATAAAGCTGCAGATATACGATGCAGAAATCCAATAAAGTATTGGCGTATATCCAAAGTCATTTAAATAAATGGACTACGTGATGGATATAAAAAGAATGCCTTCTTCGTGATAATATTCATTCTCTTTGATGTTTGAATCGATCAGCTGACTATACGGAGATTTCCAAATGTGTTTTTTTTTTTCATCTTACCGGTACTTATTTATAAACATTACCGAGACATACTAAAAGTTATTTTAGTATTATAGGTAGAAAATTATTAGTAATTGATTTACAATAATTATGTGTTGACTTGACAGTTATTTACCAGTCATATTTACTAAATATTTATCGATTTCTTAGAAAATCTTTATTTCTATATTACTGATTTATAAATTTTCTTTAGTACTAATTTATAGAAAATGAGGTATTCAAATTTTTTTTGTGAATCGTTGTACGTAAAAAACAAGAAATCTTTTCTGACGTAAACTTTGTTAGATATCTCTTATGTTTAAAGTAACTTATATTTTACTCCGTCCGATAAGTAGTGACATTTTTGGAAACCCTCCCAGATTGTATGACCTTTACTTTTAATATTTTTTAAAGTCGGTGATATCTGATTACTGATTTTTAATATGTCGTTTCAAAAAAAAAAGATTAGCTATTAAAAATAAATATTCAATCCACCTTTTGGAAACAGAAGACCTAATTTTACTTGACTAAAAATAGTTACCGTAAGGTATAAGAAGCAGATTAACTAAATAGAAGGTATAGCAAGAATAAAATCATCCAGAACTGCGCATATGTTGCATATCTTAAATATTTAATGATACTGAAAGTGAGCAAAAATAGATCCAGTGTTATGTGCATGCATATTTCCCCAAATAAGTCTCCTTTATTGAAAACATCCAATTAACTTATATATATTTATATTAATAAAAATTACACAAGTCCTCATCATGGTACATCATAAATAAGTTACGAAATGAATAAATATAGTTCTAATTAATTTAGCTTCTGCTTCAAGAGAGTAAATTACATTTCACAAGAACAGTTTTTGCATAAATTAAATTATTATGCAACTTTGCATTCAGGCAAGAATATTCTTAATAATTGTTATGCAATTTAACAACACATTTTTTCTAGTAGAGAACTTTATACGTCTTACTCAATGATGTAAACAATACATCATTTAAATAAGAACCAACATTTATTTGTTACACCATATTGGAATAAAGTAAATGCTTTAAGGGTAAAGTTAATCTTGGAGATATCATGAATAAAAAATATCGATACACCATGCTTACAGCCATTGCATGATTTGGCTGTTATTAAATTCAAATGTTATATCACAGTTTAAGATTCAGTTTCAATGAATTGATTTTATGTAATTTTTCACTCGAAAATAATTAAACTGCCAGTAGCAGTGTTTACTAATGAACATAGAGATATTTTCTAAAATCTGATACTTCTTTAAACACCAATTTGCAGCCCATTTTTAAATGCCTCCATTTTTCATAAAATAAATAGCCTACAAACTCAAATTGTATGATCGTCAAGGTTATTTTATAGGTTATGGTTCAAGCAATATTAACAAACCATAAGTTTTATTATAAGCCTTAATTATTTATAAATTATATAATTATTAATTTTCTTTTGTATATTTCTCTTTTTTTTATTTGTATGATAATTGTTTAGTAAATACTGCTTTCATTAATTTTCCCAATAAACCATAATCATTATCATTGTAAACAAATATTACCTATTTAATATCAATAGTAGAGCTATAGATAGACTACTAAATTTTAACACTATTATATGTTTTTATATTTAATATTTTATTAAGTAAATGTTAAACACTAAACTACTGAAAATTATTTCCATTAAAACGTCACAGTTAAAATCAAGTGCAAATTTTCTAAGATTCGTTAAAGTTTTGATTACTGCTTCTCCCTGTTAGCATCTGGTAAAACTTGTTTAATTAAAAACAAATCATATCCTAAATTAGTTAAAACAATGACTAAAATGTCCAGCACATGCAAACCTCTTAAGGATATGCCGATATAGAACATGAAGGATGTTCTAGAAGCATTTGCTTAAAATTTGTATTCATTCAATACTAATCAAAACCTTAAAGTTATTGAACCATAACAAAAATGTGATTATAAATAAATTAAAATAATTAAAATCTATAAATAAATAACATTTTTGAAACACCGTAGCAGGACTTGAAAATTACTTTAATCCGATTTGAAATTAAGTTATATTGTAGTTTAATTCAGTAACGTTTGGTAATGGTAGATTGATATCTTCTCATTCAACTAAAATTACTTTACAAACTTAATAACAAAAGTGATGTATAGATTATTCCTGTTTTAAAAGAACATTATGTTCACAGAGGTTACAGACAATGCTTTCTATATCTTCGAATAATGTAAACTCGCGCTGATTTTGTATTCTCCTGAAGTTTGGACTATTTACCCGTCCATACAGCCAGCCATTGTGGTATTTATAAACTGCGGTAGGATAAACTAGCGAAACGTTATAACAAGAACAATAGAAGTATTTAGATAGTTGGAAAATGACAGTAATTAAATTCCTCAACATGGTGTCTTAAGCTCATAAATTCTGGAGTAGGGTAGGAACGATGGAGTAGGTATTAATTAAATTTAATTTACATAAACAATCTTCTAGACGATGTCTTATTATAGTTGCTTTATTAAAATACCCTCATTAGAACCATTATTTAAACAGTATTATTTCCATATTATTGTGTGGATATAAAAATACTTTCTTTAAAATGTTTCTACATATGCATAATATTAACGAGTTTCAATATTCGTAGTGCACCTTAACATGTTACTCAGGTTAGAAAAGTATAGTATAGATTGCAATATTTTATCTTCTAGTTTAATCTAAGCGCTTGTGACATATTTAATCAATTCAGTTTAAACGACCTGAACTTATTTTAAAAGCTTCCTCTTAAAGGAGAAATAGTCTCTGCACAAACAGAAAACAAATCCACCCAATTTTTTTTCATACTTGCAAACATTTTACTCAAAATGTAAAATAACCGTCTAACTTTTTCACAAAAAATTTAACTTTTAATAAATTGAATTGTTTACTGTATGTGTAGTATGTAAATAGATATTAAAAGTAAAATGATTGTTTTACCCGATACCTCGAAGGACGCCAAACCTCTCTCAATAGGTACAGCTAATGATCACCCGTCATGCGGGAGAATATTATTTTAATAGGTATTATAAAGTATTTCGCTAATAATATATTCGAAAGTCAGGACTTTTGCTTGAACTTTAAATTGTGGGCAAAATAGGTGAATTTTTCCTACTATATTTTCCTGAATACTCTATACATGGAACATGAGTTCTATTACAACCGTAGATTGAACCAATCAACAGCTAATATATGAATTTATCATATTCCTACGTCAACTATATTTCAATATAATAGTTGGAACATTTACCCAGCTATGTATACTATCAACTCGAACAAAGATAACATGTTCCTACCTAAAACCAACAACAGCATTTTATATTCTTCCTATATCTCTATACAATCAGAACATCATATGCCTGAACATACTACAGAGGTTGATCATCGGCAGGAAATTACTGCAACACTTTGTTGAGCAAATCTACATAAGAGACAGTCTAGTGGGGCGATGATCACCTCAAGCATTTTGGTATCCGTGTAACATCAGAGCAGAAAGTATTGATCGAAAACTGAAATGTTATTTTCCAATATTCTCTATCACAACAAAAGCTTTGTATAAGTAAAGAATTTTGAACAACGCATATAAAAATCATGTTAAATTTAAAATCACATGTTGTAGGTAGGAATGTTCACTTAAAACTTTGAATCTATATTATATAAAATCCAAAACCAACCCACTCACTCACTGACTGATCACAGTATCTCAAAAACCATACTACCTAGGAACTTGAAATTTGGTACACATATTGCTCATAGGCACTAGAGGCGCACTAAGAAAAGATTTTAAAATATTTTTCCTGTGAGGGTTGAAAAACCTACTAAAATAATAAATATTGTTTGTTATATATCTCAAAAACCCAACCTCCTACGAACGTGAAATTTGGTACACGTATTTTTCATAGGGGGCTAGAGGCACACTAAGAAAGGATTTTAAAGTATTTTACCTGTAAGGGTTGTTTCAACCCTTAAAACAATAAGTATTGTTTGTTATATATCTTAAAAACCCTACCTCCTAGAAACGTGAAATTTGGTACAAGTATATGTCATAGGCGCTAAAGAAATTTTTTTTAAATATATGACTTTTAAGGGTTGAAACAACCCATAAAACAATAAGTATTGTTTGATATATATCTCAAAAACCCTACCGCCTAGAAACGTCAAATTTGGTACACGTATTTGTCATAGGGGGCTAGAGGCGCACTACGAAAAGATTTTCAAATATTTTTCCTGTTAAATTTAAAATCATATGTTATAGGTAAAAATGTTCACTTAAAACTATGAGTCTATATATATATATATAATCCAAAACCCACTCACTCACTGACTGATCACAGTATCTCAAAAACCATACAACCTAGGAACTTGAAATTTGGTACACATATTGCTCATAGGCACTAGAAGCGAACTAAGAAAAGATTTTAAAATATTTTTCCTGTGAAGGTTGAAAGAACCCCTAAAGTAATAAATATTGTTTGTTATATATCTCAAAAACCTAACTTCCTAAGAACGGAAAATTTGGTTCACGCATTTTTCACGGGCTAGATACTCATTAAGAAAGGATTTTAAAATATTTGGCCTGTAAGGGTTAAAAAACCCCTAAAACAATAATTATTGTTTATTATATATCTAAAAAAAAAACTACCGCCTAGGAACGTGATATTTGGTACACGTATTTGTCATAGGGGGCTAGAGGCGCACTAAGAAAATATTTTAAAATATTTTTCCTGTGACGGTTGAAAAAACCCCTAAAATAATAAATATTGTATGTTATATATCTCAAAAACCCAACCTCCTAAGAACGTAAAATTTGGTTCACGCATTTTTCATACGGGCTACATATTCATTAAGAAATAATTTTAAAATATATTACTTTTAAGGGTTGAAACAACCCCTAAAACAATAAATTGTTTGTTATAATTTTCTTAAAGCTAGAAAACTAAAATGTTTTACATTTATTTTGACACAATACATACAAAAAGTAAAACGTGATAACAACCCCTAAAAACGATAAATATACATTTGTATACTTTCCTTAAAGCTAGAGAGTTGAAATTTTACACATTTCTTTATTACAACAAATAAACCAGTTTTACATTTTGTCACGTTCTGCTAAGGGGTGAAATGCTGCTAGGGGTAACAACCTCTAAAACTATAAATATTAATTGAATACCGCTTAGGAACGCGAAATTTGGTACACATATTGCTCATATTGGCTAGAGGCAAACTAAAAAAATATTTTTAAATATTTGGTCTTTAATGGTTGAAACAACCCCTAAAACAATAAACATTGTTTGTTATACTTTTTTTAAAGCTATAAAGCTGAAATTGTGTACATCTTTTTCTTACAAAATACATATGAAAAATAAAACAGTTTTACAATTTGTTACGTGCTGCTAAGGGTTGAAAATGTAATAACCCCTAAAAACAATAAATATTAATTTATATTCTTTCCTTAAAGCTAGAGAGCTGAAATGTGTCACTTATTAATTTTAAGAAAATATTTTAGACGTAAGGTGATCAAAACAATCCCGATCTATACAGTCACATATTAAAGACGTATCTGGGTGATCTGCAAACATCTAGCTAAGACTGTGATTTACCAGTCTGTAGATTTAGCGTCTGAAAAATAAGGCTCTTATAATTGAAAAGACATGTTATAATTCATTTTTGTGAAATCATAGATGAAAGAAAACGAGAGAAAAATATTACAATTAATTATGAATCATAGTGATGAAAAACAAACAAATTCCCTGTAGCGAAGCACGGGTATTCAGCTAGTAACGTATAAATATAAACTATGGATATAAAATATAATACCAATAAATAAAAAGAAAGAAAGCAGTCGGCAGAAGGGAAAACTGTTCATGAATATAATTCGTTAGATATATTGGTTTAATCTGAATTTTTTAAATTTTTATCTTGTCAAATTTGAAACTGAAATCTAAAAAATAAAAAATAACATACATTTTATTGTATATAGTCAAATAATAATAAAAAACACAATTTTAAGTTAGCCCTATACTGAACCAACTCAAGTTTCTTTAATGCATTTATATTCATTACCATAGCAAACAAGTTAGGAAATTTATACATTTAAAAAAGAGAAAGCGCTATGTCCTTTTTATAGGTATCACCAAGTACAGTAATTTAACAGAACTTACAAAATGTCCTTTTCATAAACAAAACAAAAGCAACATGTGTATTAATATTTTAGTTATTTGACCTGCAATAAAAATGTCACTCTGAAGTAAAGATGAAAATTAAGGAAGTGTTTTATGTATTTGAAAATGTTGCTTAAACCACATGACCAACAATAATACTTGTTTTAAACTTTTAAGGGATTTTTTTTATTTCACCAAAATTTCACAATTTTCAGTGCTACAATATATGTAAAAAAGAGCCTTATCTGTAAATTGTTAGAAAGGATATATCATCAGCCACATTTAGTTAAATATTGGTCATGACAATAAATAAAACAAAAATATTGATGATTATGGTCAGCTTGAAACTGAACAAGGTAAGTCAAAAGCTCTTTTCAAAAAGTCGACTTTACGTATAATCACCTATATTTCTCAAAAACCCTCAACAATTTTCTTCTGGAACTCTGGGTTTTGAACAAAAATATTTTGTCTACATACTTTAAGATCAAAATAATAGGATTTCATTTGACACTAACTCTAAACTGATTGGATTGCTCATCATATAGTTCTTTTGCATGTGGCGGTTCCTTGGAGAGAAAGCAAAAATCTATTGTGTTGCGGAGGCTTTGTACGTTTCACAGAATCTAAAGAGCCTGAATTCCTTTCCTTACAGTGAGTACCTATAAATATTATTTCCGTTTGATGTGTTACACCAAGAACTATTGATTTTAAACAGAAATTTAACACTTTGGTGAAAATTGAACAGAAGTCTTTACGAAAACAGCTGTAGAAACTTTTTTTCAAATTCCTTGAAAAATATCACTCAACACAAATTTAAAGAATGGCAAATACAAACAAGCTAAGTGCATGACAGATTTACCTGTTTTACATCAGCTGGAATAAAAACACAGTTAATTTTAATAATCTCAAGGATAAGCAGAGATGCGGATGATAAATTATTATGTTCTGGGTTTAGACAAATATACAACATAAAACCACCACTGAAACAGGAAGTTCATTCATTACTAGAGGAAGTAATTAACATTTCCAGATCATTAGATTTAAAGTAAGACTACAGTCATTAAGTAGTTTCTAACTTGAAACATTGTTTTGTATCTTGCTTTTAAAAGAAGCAGAATGGTAAAGCAGTGTTCGTATACGATAAGAAACTATAGAAATTATATTTTGAAGCCTTGCAATAATTAGAAGTGAAGAATATATTGTATTGTGACAAATACAATTAATTATGTTGCTAACATGGCAATATGATGCCGATTGCAGAAACATTTTAGCAATTTGAACACTGTTTATTTTATTAAGATGTTTAATTTAATGAGTACGGTAGTGTAATAAAATCAGTTATTTGAAACATTTGCAACTATAAAAAGTTTTCTCATAGAAAACAATGTTTTTAATAAAATTCATGTTTTAATTTAATTTGTTAAGTTCTTAAACATACTTTTTGTTATATCTAACCGCTACTTATCATACAGTGCTGAAATTTTTCATCTCTTTAGAATACAAATACCCAAAAGAAAGTATTTTTTATTTAATTTCAGCTAATAGTTTCTTATACGAAACATTTTATTAATTAATTAAAAACTAAAAAATTCTATTACATCCAACACAAAATATGCCCCCCCCCCCCCCCCCATCATATTAAAATAAGAATGCCTGTTTTTTAAATAAATGTAGGTACTGTACTTAAATTACGTTTGCAGTAAG
Source organism: Philaenus spumarius (assembly GCA_018207615.1). Lineage (NCBI taxonomy): Eukaryota > Metazoa > Arthropoda > Insecta > Hemiptera > Aphrophoridae > Philaenus > Philaenus spumarius. The sequence goes on from JAGFPH010004156.1 coordinate 19,794, forward strand.
TTGAGGCACTCAAGAGAAGATCGAATGAAAAAGCAGCTAAAAATCGTTCAAAAAATTTAATATTTCGTTCTAAAAAAATACTTTTTTAAGTTTTTAAGTCTTAGCTTATTTTGTTCAACAATAAATATTTAAAAAATTGTTAAATTATAAATTTTAAAATATAAACTATGCGAAACTGTGAAATCGTCATATCAAAATTATTGAAGAATAAAACCCTCAAATACAAGTTAGTAAAAAAAGATGTTTACGAGCCAAGTGTCAAGTTTAAAATATTAACTGTTAAAGGAAAGCGACTGAAAGTAGTTAGTAAATTAGATATACAAATTAATTGCCATTAATATAATTTAGTTTGTTGATTTAGATTATAAGAAAACAAGAATTAATTAACTATATATTATTCATAAAATTAAATCTTAAAAAATAATTTCATTTATAGACAAAGTCAAACGTGCCATGAGTTGCAAATGTTGAAGAGAGCAGCATTTGTCATAACGTAAGTGATTGTGTTGCATGAATGTATTTTGAATATTAACAGTATGACATAATTTAAGAAAATATAAATTAAGTAGTAAATTAAATTATAAGTATATCATATAATATAATATATATAAGCATTCCTTTTTTTGTGTGTTTTAACGTCCTACTGTTTTGCACTTAAGGCTAATGAAGACGGGATCTACAGTTTTACGTGTAATCCGAACCACAGCCAACGATGTCTGTTAAGAAACCATTTAGAAAACTATTCGGGGTCAATGGGAATTGAACCCGGAACCTTTCCATTGATGGTTGCCATGACGATTGATAAAGCATTGACGCTTTAACAACCACGGCCACCGTGGCTCTATATGAGCATTCCCAAATGCCTGTTAAGCTAAATTTCTCTTATATAGAGTGAAGGAGCCCCAGAATTAAATATAATTCGTTAAACATATAACTGTATTTACAAAACATAATAATTTTTTTAACAATTATAACCACTAATAATATGTAAAATTCTAAAGTTCCTAAATAATATGTCTGTTTAAGCTTTGAAAATTGAAAACAGTTTTACAATAAAACAAGGCAATGCATTTCTCGTATTCTCTCGCGTATTAAACTTATTATTTTCTGCCTCCTTTGTCGTTTTTAATATCCATGGACACTTTTAACGAAAGCCAAGCACATTCCACTGCGAATTACTTATCCATATTTTTAATAAAACTTCTATTCATTTCTCTTTTTGTAATTCACCTTTTACAGTAGGGAAAGTGCTGTATCATTGCTATAATTAAATACCACCACACATTACAGTAAAACAGTAAATCCGATAACCAATTAGAATTTTGCATACCAGCACTGCACTTTAACTTAATGCACATTTGCAGTGTTTTGAACAGTTTCATAAAATTTCGCAATTTAACTCTATTGCCTAGAACCGATTGTGAAAGTGAATGTAAAAACACAGTTTAGATAGGTTGCTAAAGGCTGGACCGAGTTAAGTTTTCTTTTTATCCATCTTGTATGCAGAAACACCTCAACTGGTATGGTCTTTTTTATTTCTTGGGAATGTTATCGTTTAAAAATCTATAGAATGTACATTCCATTCAAGTAAATTTTACATTATTATATATTTTCTTATTCCAAAATGTATAGATAACATTGCTATGTAGACAGAATTATTGTCTTATTTTTACTTTTTCCCCCTATACCATAGTATATGGAGAAAGTATTGTATTCGTCAAAATTTTCGAGTTTGAGTTGTTGGTGGAAATATCCGTTTTGGGTCCCCCTGAACCTAAAAAAGTGGTTTTCGGAGTGATGTCTGTGGGTGTGTCTGTATGTGTGTCTGTGTGTCTGTGTGGATGTTATCAGACCTAGAGCCTAAACCAGTCGTCCGATTTTGATGAAATTTGGTATGGAGGTACTAATCCACGGTATCTCCAGACGTTTTTTCATTTTTGTGAATTTTTTTTTTTAAGGGTAATTTTCCCATAAAAACCCTTAAAATAACGGAAAAATCAACTTTTCTCAAAAACGCCTCTAACGATTTTGATTAAAATTTTATAGTTTATTAGGGACCTAAAGTACTATAAACTGTAAAATTTTAATCAAAATCGTTCGAGCCATTTTTGAGAAAAGTTGGTTTTTCCGTTATTTTATGGATTTTTATGGGAAAACAACTTTAATACAAAATCACCTCTCCTACCCTACCCTACAAGTCACAGTGAATCTGTTTAATAATTTAAATATGTTTGTGAGAAAGTATGTGCCAGTTCCTGGTACCGTTTATTTCATTTTGATTTTGAGTTCTAAACGGAAAAATATTTGTTTGTAAATAAAATACAAAAATTTTTGTTGATAAATCCAAAATATACAAAATGTAGCAAAAAATGCCCTTTACATTAAACTTAGTTAAATAAAAATTAATTTACGAAATTGATAAGATGAAATATTGGTTAATTCTTCAACTAACGTACTCCTTCTAAACAAAAACATTTGTCTTTTTATAAAGAAGTTACCCGCATCGTGGAAAATGTCAATCACTCAATCTATAAAGCTTATAGATTGCATAAAAAACCTCCCTTCAAATTACCTTTAACTTTAATGTTGGTAATTGAACAGTTTCCTGTCATTTGTGACTTCTGTTCTTAGTGTCGTTTCCGACCAGTTTTCTTAGAGAACTGGTTTATGTATTGGTTTATGTTTCAATTTCTACCACCTAAATAATATATTTGTTGTACATAACTATTTCACTTTGCTAAATTTCACGATTATTAAAAACTAACTATTTTCTGTTAAACTTTTATAATAAAGACAGTTGTTAAATTAAACACTTTTGTATTCTTAAAATTTACAGTATTATGTAGCCTATTGTGCATTTAATTGAGACACTATATTGGAAGTTCCAACTGCAGCATACTGGACGAGCTCCTTTAAACCACTGCTTCAAGTTTCAAGATGACTGTTAACAGCAAGCAAATTTTATTTCTAACACTAAAAGATTTTAGTTTAGAAATCAAAATTTATAACGAGTTTTCACCAGTTAAAACAACTAAAAATGAAGAATACAAAAAAACTACTAAATGACTTCATTAAGTATGGACAGACATTTTGATCAGTAAAAAAGTTAGTTTTTTTTGTCGTAACATCAAATCAAACTAACAAATAAACAGTGGGCCTTGCGAATACACTTTGATCGCATGTCGTTAAAAACTAATGGTAATTTAAGAAAAATTAAATAAGGAGTTTATAGTTATGTCACGAATGTTTAAAATATCTTTCTCTTCCAATATACAAGACATAAATGGAATGATCCCACATTTCTCATTTATAGAGATTTTATTTTTGGAGGATTCCTAAGAGAATTCATAGCAGTTTTAAAAAAATCTATATGCCTGGAAATAAACTCTTTATAAATGTTCTTTTTTACAGTATTATAAAAAACACAAATTGCTAAATTATAAACAACATGGTAAGGAATATAGTTTTATTTATATTATTGTATTATAAATTGTCTAACCCGTCAATTTTAATTACTAAGGAGGATTACCCGTACAATTTAACATGGAGGCTACACATTGAACAAGAAATTAAGTTCCATTTGTTTTCAAATGTTCATTTTAAGAGATTCTGTAGACGTATTCCTCTTTGATGCAGTATGGCATTGAATTATGGGGAAATTCGTCAAAGGCATTGACTATTTTTAGGTTAAAAAAAAATATATTCGAACTATGATGTTTTCAAGTATAAATAAGTCGTGTAAATCAGTATTTAAAAAATTAATAATTTTTACAGTAACATCAATGTATATTTTTAAATGTCTTATTTTTGTGCATACACAGATAGATACTTTTTATGATGGCCAAACTGTTCATTGTTACAATACAAGGTTTAGAGAACAGCTCCAGTATCCCATTCATAGGCTGAAGTTGTATGAAAACACTCCTTTTTATATGGGCTTAAAACTTTATAACGAATTACCAAATCGGGTAAAGAGGCTTACATATAAAAATTTTAAGGATACTGTAAAAAATATGTTAACTGAAAAAGAATATTACAACGTAAATGATTTTTTTAATGACCATTCATTGGAGTAGAGTGATATTTTGTAAAATTTGTTACTTTACTTGTTTTCAAGCTGTAGTTTTGTTTAGTTTAAGGATAATTGACAAGCAACCTGTTCATTGACAAATTTTATTTGTACTTTATTTGAATGTTATGTTGCAATGATAAATAAATAAAAAATAAATAAGACAAATTATTTGAAACCTGAGCAGTTATAAAACTGATGATTTTGGCCTCACGTTGGTTGAAAAACTTCGGAATTTATAAATAATTTAAAAGTTTAGGCCTGTAAATAGTTTTAAAATTGCACAGATCAGCTGATTAAAGGTTTTCTACACTTTTTGTAAAACATCGAAAACATACACTTCGTACTAATGTACTGTATTGTGCACTCCGTTTTTCAACTAAGTGTTCTTAAAGGATATGTGCTTTTGTCTTATACCTTATAAAAATAGAAATACGACAACTCATTTTAAAGCTTTATTTAAGTAAATATTTATGTTTTATGTATTGTTGGGGGTTTTCAATCAACAACTTCCATATTTAAAGTCTACATGTAAAAAATATAAAACCTTCTTTAGTTATCCCCCCGTTTATTGGTTTATAAATAAAACCTGAAATACAAATTGCATTTTGTATCTCGCAGCTTGCGATTCAAGCCGGATGTGGCACTACTAACTATAGTCGAGTTAAAACCAGAAACGTATTGGACAGCGGTTGCAGTGGGAGGCTCTTCGGGAACGATCGGATATTTTCGGCAGCAATGTATCGGTGTTATTCTTTCATTGTGGCCAAGTCGTGCAGAATAGGCACAAGTTCACCAAAGAGACTGACAGTAGGCACACGCACTACTGAGAATGATAAAGCCAGCCAGATAAATTTGGCAACGCTGTCAGGGTTGTCATGGCAGCTGGCTAGATTGTCATTGGCCGAGCGCAGAGTCTAAAACCCCCACTGTAACGGCCGAACCTTCTCCAAAACGTTTCTGGTTTTAATTCGACTATAGTTTAAAGTCTTCTCGTGCACCCATGATTTGGATGATGCTCCAAGTACGGGACCGGCAGAAGCTACTAAGACTTATGTCCGGAGTTTTTCGGATGAAGAAGAGCTTATAAAGATGTCCAATAATCAGTTGTTTACTCCAATTATTTCATTAACAGCTGATTTCTTAGAAACTGTAATTGTTGTGTTTGTAATTTTTAAGTTATGTTTGTGTGTAGTGGGAGGCCTAAATTATGTTTGAAACTCGTAGGCTACTATATCCTAAACTTAATAATTCGATTTAGACATTTTAAATATTATTTGTCATGTTAGCTCCAGTTATGATTAATCCTACATGTTTATCAAAAACAAATTTCAAACGATGTTTGTGGAAGCAGCAAGAGTTGCAATATAAATGAACAATGACGTGTTTACTATTATTTGAAATACGCATTTCACATTTTACACTGTTAAAGTTAAATTTGATTTAGTAACATAAACAAAGACAAGAATATTCTCTTTGTCCTTTCATGGTAAATTTAGAACACTCAACGAATTCATTCGTTTATTTTGCCCTCAACCAACTGAGATTCTGCCAACAAAGAAGATGTACACTCTAGATTCTAGAGAATTCCCAACACCAAGTCATTTCTAATTAAAATTCCTGAAAGCTCTATTTATTTGGTTGTGTTATTTTAACGCTTTTAATGATTTTTACAAAATTATGTAATTAATAAAGTACTAGCTGGAAGCCGATCTACGATCTGGTTATGATCCCATCAGCTAAACTCTAGCTTTGTTTTATATCCCCGATAAAGCAAATTATAAAATTATCTTTAAAGATTATTTTAATAAAATATTTTAATAAACATGTTTAATTTATATGTTTTATAATAATTTTTTTTTTATTGTTTTATTTTTAAGTATATATCAGGTATGTAAGTGATAAACATACTCAATGTACAGTATTAAACATCATGGAAACTGCAAAGTATGTTAGGTTTGTGTTTGAATATTGTAAATGTATTTAAACATTGTTGTTTGTTTATAGTTTAACGTACCCTAAATGAGTGTAAATACCATATAGGATTTTTTTAGGTTCGGCCTATAACATTTCACAACTTAATTAATTAATAAAGGGTAAGTTTTAGAAGCTGTTGTTGTTTAACATCTGTGTTATATTATTATGATATTTATTAGTTGCTATGGTAACTACTGATACACATTAGGCCTACCACACAACTTTAAAGGAAACATCTGATTATGGTACTGGCATTGAAAACATTTATGCATCAACTGTGCTGTGTATTTTAAATGGACAAATTATGCATCAGCTGTGCTGTGTATTTTAAATGGACAAATTTTACTTTTTAATTTGAGAAAAAAAATGTAGAAAACGAGTTTTCCGGTAATTTTCAATAAGTCCAACTGACGTTTTGGGTAACAAATAACTTATGTACCAAATTACAAGGGAATCCTTAGAGCCGTTTTCGAAATTAAATTCTGCAAAAACATACAATTATTGCTCATTTAAGAATAAAGATGTATTTTTTTATTGTGAGATAACAAAAACAGTCGAAAAATAATTTAAATATAATTGGGCGATTTTAACAAAAATTACAGACCATATTTTTACAGAAGTAAAATGTAAAACAACTGTTTCATAAATACAATTGGAGGTAAACAAAAGAATGCCACATAGTTAGAAATGAAGTATACATACCAAGTTTACTCTGCAGCAATATTGGAAATTAAAATATAGCAAGCTATAATAACTAGACAATACATCTAGTAGAATTATTTAAATTATTGGTATTATATGATATGTATTTTGGGACTGTATTATTTTCACAAAGGTTCAAAAGTTGTATTAGTATTAGGGATGCAAACTAATTATTATTATTATTACTATTATTACAATGACCTTTTGCCAGTTGGATTTTTTTTTTTTTGCTTTCCATGCCACTTTGGGCCTTTCGGCTAACGAGCATGTTTTTTTTGGGTTTTTAATATTTTATGGTCCCCCGCGGGATTTGAACCCGGGACGTCTTGCTTATGAGGCAAGTACCATAGCCGTTGAGCTATGACAGAGGACTTTTGCCAGTTGGAATAATAAAGAGGAAGGAAAAGAGTAGCAAACAGAAGCAAGCTGTTGTAAGATTGATGCACGCGTTAAGGTATTTCGAAAAACCAATTATTTTAAATAAAATATAAATGTACCTACTTATATTTTCCTAGGCTATTGCACCACACCATCTCTCCTGGTTGTTTTATTGCAGTGTAATTAAACTAAAAAAATTTTTCATTTCTATATATTTTGGCCAATAATTTTCTATACAATTCTAGTTATTTAAAATAACAGCAGTACAAAATAAAATTGAAGACATGCTTGACATAGTTTCTATTGTAAAAAGAGATCTGTTTCACGTTCCTGGAATCTATATAATTAATACGCTACATGAAACTTTGTCGGTTGAACTCCTCCGCCATTTCTTAACCGATTTTATCCATTGACGTCTCATTGGAAAGAGCGTGTCGCGTAGATTTGCAAACTGGCCTTACATTTTTGAATAAGTCCCTTGGGCTCTGCCCCAGTGGCTTTTAAAGTTCCCATGTTAATCTTATGGAAGGTCAATCTTAAGGAAGAAGAAGAAAGATTTCTTTTGATTTTATCAGGGGCACAAAAAACAGCTGTTCATATGAAAAGCTTAAAACAGCTGATTTTGATGAACAGCTGATTTTGATCAACAACTGATTTGGATCAAAAACTGTATATAATTTTAGGTTAGGTAAATCAAGCAATAGCGAAGCATTGCCGTGTCCACTAGTTACAATGGAATCACTTTTCGTAAATAGTTTATTAACTGTAATTTATATACTGTACTTTAAGTAATTTTACAGTATGTTTCACTATGTTATCTGTTGGTTATACAAATTGTTGCTAAACATTTATTTATGTTCTTTTTGCATATGTAATTTAAACTGGTAAATAAAATAACGTGAAGACTATCTATGTACTTACTATCCATGTATTACGAATCAACATAAAACGTGTGGTCTCAAGTTTTTGGAAAAAATAATTTAAATAATTTTGTCAATAATTTAAAAGAAACTTTACGATCATAAATAGTATATGTCGATGTATTTCTGTTTAAAATTCATAACATATATGATTAAAGATGCTCAATGTTAATAGACCTACATTAAACAACTTTTTAATAACTCTAATAAACCACCATATTAAATTATTTTTAACTAGGGGAAACCCCTGCGTGCTCCGCACGCAACCCCGTTGGGACTTTCTACACACATAATCATGTTGTGTGTTCTTAATAAAGGAGTAGGATTAATAAATAACCCCAAAGCTAAGACGGTAAATAATGTTAAATGTTCAAATAAAATTATTTTGTATATTTTACAATAACAGTTATAATAAATGTTAAAAGAACCAGCAAGGCTCAGGTCTACACTTTAATAAAAACCTAAACTAAAATTTAGAAATACAAAGTTTGAAATTAGCTGTTCATGGAAATATTACAGCAAACAGCTGATGGTATCCGTTATTCTATTCAATTGGTTGTTATGGTAATAAATACATGTGTTGATTTATCAGTCTAGACCTAACCTAAGAATATTTTCCGACTAAATTTACAAATATTGAAATAAAAAAGATGTTTTTATCGAAATCAATTATAGCCAATGTTACTCAGGAATAGAGTAGCTTAAATGAATACTTAAAAGTTAAGAAGCCCAGAAGTTAAGAAGTCAAATTCTAGTAGATTTTCTAACTTGACAACTTGACGTTGTAGTACAGAGCAATGAACCACGAGGAAGCGCTGGCAAACCATTTAACTCGCGGTGAAGTGCGAGATAGAGCGAGATATAATGTTTTCTTCCCCTCTCGCTCTGGTACGTGGCGACCAGACAAAGCGAGGGCGACACTTGGTATGTCGCACTCTCTCGCACTTGACCGCCCACAAAATGGTTTGCTGCGTTGCGGTTCATTGCTGAACTACAACTTCAAGTTAGAAAAATCTATTAGAATTTAGTCCACAATATCTGCGCTTCATTACATTTAAGTATTCATTGGTAGCGTTTTATTAGTAAAACTATTTTTTCAATCGGTTCAATAGTTCCAGAGTTCCATACCCCCTACATACAAACAAAAAACAAAAAATTCTAAACTTAACTCTTTATAACATTAAGTATAGATAGGCTTTTCCATTAACAGCTGATTTCATACTAAGAGACTATGTGTATTTCTAATTTATAGGTTAGGTCTTCATGAGTCAACCTAACTCATGTTGATTATTTTTAACCATTAGGCCTACTGAATCTCTGGTTATACCATAAATTTAATAACTGGTTTTAGACATTATAATCTTAGCTAACTTTAGCATTAATCCAACACCTTTATTAAAAATCTATTTCAAAATAATTGTGTGTGGAAGAAGAAATGGAAGCACTCAGAGATCTCGCCTAGTTACTGTACATGTCCATCACATTGTTCGTTGGATTTGTAAAGTAATGTATTTTTATGAATTTCCTATGAAAGGATAATAATTATCAATTTTATAAAAAAAACTAATTAGTTATTCAGTTCCGAAATGGTATTCATTAATTCTTGATTTACATATTTATACATTTATTTCTATAAAACATTACACCAACAAAATTTATATTTACAATTAAATACTCAAAATTTTAAGTAGTACATTTTCACATCAATTATGCAAACAATTATATTGTAATGTAATGTATTCTAGCAATATATCTTTTCCGTCTAGCTTAAAATAAACTAAACCACGTATCATCAACAATTCATTACATACTTTTGCCTCAACAATTTTCGTAGGAAATTTAGTTCAAAATATTTATATCTATGTTGTAAAACTGATATACAAAAATATAAATACACAGAGTTTAACAGTCCACTCGCGTAGTAGGCAAGCCCGTACGAAGAGTTTACATCCATGGTTTCAATATTTTCACCCCACTATTTCGCACCTAAAAAGTCTAACCTTAAAAACTTTAGAAACTTCTAATATTATAAGCATAGAGCAAATACATCGTTTTAAACTTCTTTTGAAATTAAACATGCACGTTTATTTTTAAATGTATTTTTTTTATTTTATTTTTTTTCTAATAGTATACTTTGTCAAATAATTTAAAACTTAGGCATTTATCCATGAATTGTATAACGTTTAAAAAATGAGTTTAGGGAAAATAGAAAACCCCAATACTCAAAATCTTGAAATAGCAATTTAGGTCGAATTGGATATAAAAGGAATGGCTGTAAAAGTCAAACATTGTACTAACATTTTGTATATCCAACTAATTAAAAATGGCAACCAAATCTTATTTTACTTTATTTTGTATTGTTCTTTTTTATTAAAAAATAGAAGCGTACAAATTAAATAAATAAACCGAACATCATTTAAAATTTAATCAATATATAATCATTGTCTTGAAGGTTTACAACAAATAAAAAACCGTTAAAAACAACATTCAAAAACATAGTTACTAAAATGAATGTTCAGTTAGTTTCCAATGTTTAACAAGAAAGTGGCATTCAAAACATAAAAATAAGAAGAGCTGTTAATCGAATAAATTATTTACTAAGTTTATTATTAAGTTGAATGGTCAGTTTTTTTATGTACGAAAAAGTTACACCTAAACAAAGAATTTAAACTGATTTGTTAAGTCGCGACACGCGTACAACACTGGTGGTCTATCACACTCGTATAATAAATATATATGATATATATAAATGTGTTACAATTTATACAAAATAGGTTACACGTAATACAAAATGGGTTACAATACAAAATATTTTGTCTACAAATACAAAAATTATCCTAAAATTACATTAATTAACATTCATTATAAATAAATATTGAGCTTGACTTGTGAGAAGATATACTTGATAGAATAAACTTTGAACACAAAATCTCACAACTAGTAAGTTTATTAACTCAAACGCGTCTCAACGACGTCGCCATCTTCAGTGATGCACGAGCTACAATAGTTAAACTATAACCATTAATAAACGTATTAGTTGAGTGATTTTGTGTTCAAAGTTTATTCTATCAAATTTTACATTCATTAGTTTATTCAATCTTCATACCGTACAGCTCGCTAAATCATTGATTTCATTATTTTAATAACTGCAAACAAAAATTTAAGTTGCATATATGTAAAATATTTCTCTCAAATAAATTATTCAGGCAGTTTCTACTTGTGTGTATTAAATAGTACATTGCCTAAAGGTGTTAATTTGATAAAAGATGTAATGCAAAATTGATTACAAAATATGCTAACAGATACAAATTTAATTTTTTCCTTAGAACACTTTTAAATAAATTTGTATAGCTAGTAAATCGTCATACCTTTGGTATAAATCATTCACTGAAAATCTGTGTACAATAAAAATCTTAGATTTATACAAATATTAACATTTATTTACATTTCAAAATACGATGTATTAATCTATCGTAAACTATACAATTTAAAACCAACAATTTGCACTCGTGAAACACTTCTATCTGTTACAAAAAATTAACAGAATATTTAAGCCTAGTAGTTGTGAAAAATACAAAGTAATATGTATTGAAGATCTTGAAGATGTAAGTTCCATGTCCATTATATTGTGTTCTAAAAAGAAAACACATTTTTGCATTTAATTGCATTAATCTTCCAATAATAAATAGCATATTTATAAAGTGTTAAATTTAAGGCACTATAAAGTCTTGTTTTATTAGTTGATTTTCCATTTTTCTAATTTTATAACATTTTGTCAATTTAACCGTTTTTAGGTTTACTTGAACCATCTGAAAATATATATTTTTGTGGTAAGTCGTGGTTCAATTTTACTATTGCGTATATAATTGAATCCACCATTGAGGTTAAACCAGCTATTTTCATTAGGTAATAAGACTGTTGTGAGTTTTTATCTTTTCTTTGTAACATACATTCTGCTCGATTGAGAAAATGTTAAATGATCGTCAATACTGCAAACTGAAAGCGTTATCATTTTTAAAATATTTGAGTTAAATTATTTTATGTTTTTCGTGTTTGTTATTTTTTTATTTATATTATTAATATTTCTGAGAAAAAACAATGTGTTAGATAATAATATTAAAGTCAATTTGTTGTCGTTATTACATACTAGAAAATGAATTTCATTTTAAAGTTATTCAGCTAACGGAAAACGTAATTCAAATTTATAAAATTTTGTTTCTTACCATCATCGTCATCCAGGTCTTACACGAAACACATATTATACGTTGTCAAAATTAATAAGATAACACACAAAAATACACAAAACGTATTTGGCCAACAAGTTAGAGCTATGTCTGACGGTTTTTGTATTTTTGTGTGTTGTTTTGTTTGTTTTGACGACGTCTCAATTGACGTAGAATTGTGTGTGAACTGTGTGTGTTTTGTATTATAATACATGTGTTTCGTGGTACAGCGTTTTGAAAAAAATTCGATTAGTCGCGAAACAGCTGCTACGTTTCATAAACTAAGACCTGGATGACGATCACGGTAAGAAACAAAAATGTATAAATTTAAAATGATTATGTTTTCAAAATATATTATTTAATGTTAAACGTGAGATGTACCATCTTCAATATTATCATTATTTTATTCATCGTTAATACTTTAAACACCAAATTTGAAGTCATAGGAGTGTACGAGTTATAATCATTATTTTTAATTTGTAATAAATTACCTGCTTACACGCTTCCTCAGCAATTTTTCACTTGTAATTTAATTAATTTAACCCTTGCTGAGGAAGCGTGTAAGCAGGTAATTTATTACAAATTAAAAATAATAATAAATAACACCACTGTAGGCTGCAAAAAGAATTGAGATTGTTTTCAATGTCGCAATGCGAGGTATTCAGTCTATTAATTCATAAATGCAGTAAAACAGTACAAGTGAGATAACATTGACCAATATCTGGAGGATCAGGATAGCTCAGTAGTAGAGTATTGCCCCGGAAAGGCAAAGGTCCTGCGTTCAAATCCCGGTCTTGGTCCATGTTTTTTCACTTGTAATTTAATTGAGTTATAATCTGTTGACTGACCAAAATATAGATAGGGCAGGGCAAACAAGAAGGAACACATGCCGTCAGCCAAACAAAGCGCAAACCGAACAAAAACCTATTCAAAATCTGCCGATCTTACTATCCAGAATGACCATAGTTACTCAGTTAGTGTAGAAAATAACCTCAGAATATTACATCGTTGTACAAAAATGAAAGTGAATGAATACTGCATTAACTTGACAGTAGCTCAATTTAGAACGAAACTCAACTTTTAATAAAATGCGATGATACGATTCGTGTGCGTGTTGGTGAGGTTAGGTTGGCTTTTTACTTTCCTTACCCTATACTAGGTAAGGTAAGTATTGCGATCGACCCAAAAATTCGATGTCGAGTTTTCATAATATCTTTACGTTTCAAGGCCCCCTGAGTCCAAAAAATGCATTTTTGGCAATTGGTCTGTCTGTGTGTCTGTGTGTGTGTGTGTCCGGAGTGCACAGGGCAAACGGCTGGACGGATCGAACTGAAATTTACAGGATATCTTCAAACACGTAAACAATTAAACCCATGTAAATTTGAAGCAAATCGGAGGTGGTTTCTTACCGTGGGACCAGTTTTTAGCACATTTTTGGTATTTACTCCAAAACCCCTCTAACGATTTTGATTAAACTTTGCTAACATACTCTACTCAGACCCCCTTAACACGCTATGTACGCTATATACCCTTAAAAATTCGTTGAAAAAAGTTATTACAAAAACGCAAGTTATTTTGTTTGTATCTCCGAAATGGCTGGTCCTATCGACTTGAAAATGGTCTCATTCGATTCAGCGTCCAAAAGAATGTCAAAAAAGATACCCCACTCAACTTTTTCCATTTTTTCAAAAATTTGACCCCAAAAACGCCCTTTTTGGGGGCAAAAATGACTTTTTTTAAACTAGCCGTGTTTGGTATCGCCCTTGACATTTTTGGGGGTGAGAAATCGATTGAGACCAAAATCAGGTCCGTGGGATTAACCGTTTTGAAGTTAGTACCGCTTTCTTCGAAACGGATACTCCTATTAACTCGAAAATGGTATCATCAATCTCTCGCTCGAAAAATTTGGTAATTGATACAGCATCTATTTTGGTAAAGAAAGTTGTGTGATGTGCACACCAGATGTTTTTAACAATGTGTACATTTTTGTATACTATAAGATGGGAAACCTCATCAGAAACTTGAAAATGGCTGAGTAGCAGAAACGGCAGTCGTTGCACGACGAATACAAGTAACGAATATTGAAGACTCATATTTAATACATCAATATTCGCAATGGCAGTAACAAATGTTGTGGCATTCTTTTTTGTTGCAGTTAACGTAATAAATAAATTATTACTTCCAATAACCGAACTACTTTTTATACTAGATTTTTCTACAGTGAAGATTTGTATAAGGTCAATTTCAGTTAAAAGGATTAGCCTACAACTTTGTTTTTTCCTTCCGTTAAATATACTAAATAAACGCGTTACAACACAGAAACCAACAAATGTGTTATTTACAATTTACCATATATTTCTTCAGAAGGTCCTCTCGTATAGAACTGATACAGGTCGGATTCTTCGCTCCAACCAAAACGATTTCTCACTTGCAACAATGCTTGGAATACTGAAGACATTCCTAGGCCATCGATGTTGTACGACATTTGCTGAGCGAACGGTGCTTTGTCGCTGGCTTTCAATTGAATCTCTTGCCATATATCCGGTTGTTGATAGGACTCGTTGATCTGAGATGAGATAAAACCACAGCAAAGTTATTTATAAATTTATTACTTACTTTAAGCAGGTAAGTTAAGATCAAGCGATAGTGTTTCCAAAATCATTAGGTTAAATTCGTTAATCAATTTTGTATAGGTTGCTGTTATATTGTTTACGCTGTGATTGTGAATCACTAGAATTCTGTATATTGACGTCATCATCTAGTTAAAGTGAAGTGATTAATAGCCATTATAATAATAATAGTCTTTATTTAGTGAGGCGAAGTTAGGACCTTTGGGTCCTCTCTTCCACTTAATCTCGAATTTACAAATACATAAAAATTCATATTCTATATAATAAAAATGAATTGCTGTTCCTTTGTAAGCGCATCACTTGAGAACGCCAATTTGGCTATTTTTTATTTTAAAATGTTTGTAATAGTCCGAACTAGGTTTTTATATAAAGAAAAATTTGAAAAATTTCCGAAAAAGTTTCAAATTTGGAAAACTAAACAGCCTCTTTTTGTGTGGACTCAAGACCATCGTGCACAAAAACAGCTGTCCGTATAAAAAGCTTACTACTTGTTCTGTTCGTATATAAAGAAAAATTTGAAAAGTTTCCCGGAAAATTTTCATCCTTTTTTCCATGACCTCAAGACCATAACTCACGAAACAGCTGTTCTAATAAAATGCTTAGTAACATATGTTTGTTTACATTGCCATAGCCACTTTAATCAGCATTTATAATCAGATTATTATTCTTCAACCAACCGCTTTTTTAGCTTAGATTGACCAACTTAAAGCAAACAAAAACAAAAATCAACTAAAAATGCTTACTTTATTTTAATTCAATTTAAACATTGGTTGCTACATAATCTTATCTTCTAAAGCGAGAGATAATTGTCTGTCTGCTAAATGGATCTGGAATCTCCGTCTAAGGATTTTTGATTTTTTGATTTTATATGGGGCTTTTGGCCACGAGAATTCGATTGGAAATGGTCCCCAGTCTGGGAAAATTCGTTTTCTACGTCTTTTTATTAAATTAAAAAGTGAAATTTGTCCATTTTAAACAATACAAAGCACAGCTGATGCAAATGTTTTCAATGTCATTACAATAATCATCTGTTTTCTTTTAAACGAAGCACAGCTGATGCAAATGTTTTCAATGCCATTACAATAATCATCTGTTTTCTTTTAAACTGTATTTTATTAGAGTTAAGCCTAATGTTGTATCTATTTATAGTTACCATGGCAACGAATACTTCTGCTAAATAAACATACCTTTTATTTAGTTGTTTAATGTTATAAGCCTAACCTCAAAACTCAATAATCCAATATTTATTATTGAAATCATAGCCCTGCTTATAATCGAGCTTTAGCTCGGTCTCCTGGTACTATTATATAAAAAACAGTGTTGGATCAAAAACTGAACATGCTTTAGGTTAGGCCTACAATGAACCAAAACACGTTTATTTGCAACGAATTTAGAATCTGGATTTTTACAATTCTTCACAACTATCAGTTTTTTTTAGATTAGGTAATAGCAAACAAAAGGTTTACAAACTATAAATCTAAATTTGTGTAGTATATTCTTAAGTGGCATAAAACCATTTTTTAGTTGGATTACTTAAGTCAATGTAATGAAATGGAATAACTACCCTTTAAATTAAATCAAACAATAGCGAAACATTGCTGGGTCCACTAGTTACAAATAAAAATTAATAAATAAACTACAAATAATAATTACTTCTAAAACATAATGTACATATTATATATAAGAGCTAGATAAAATTATGAATACAGTCTCATCAATTTGTTTGAGTCGAAATTATTCGAAATTACATACAGTGGTGGCAAAAAGTCCCGGAACAACCCAATATCTTTTTCCAGGTTCCACTTACACAATTGAAACTTTGCAAATTGTTTATGGGTATAAAAAACTACTTTTTTAGAATATGGCTGATTTTTCACCTCCTCTGGGGGACGGCCCGTCAGGAGTCGGTGAAAAATCTTAAATGTAAGCATGGGTTGTTGTGCATATCATTTTAAAGGTCTTGATGAGACAAACACAACGACATAATAAAAATGAAAAATGGATGATCCTGAAAAAAGTTATGGCTGTTCAAAGTTTTGATATGCTGCATGTTAAATGAGCCTTATTCTAAGTTTAATTTATTTTTACATGTTCCATGTAGTACACGTTCAACTCTGCAAATTGTTTACGGGTATAAAGAACTACTTGTTTATGCTACAGTTGATTTTTGTACAATGTGGAACCTGGAAAAAGATATTGGGTTGTTCCGGGACTTTTTGCCACCCCTGTATATTATAAGAAATAATATTTTGATAGTGGTGCAAAAAAGGTTTGATCTTGAATAAAAAGAGAAGATTTCTTCACTGCCATTTTTGGACAACTACATCTTTAGGTCTTTATTTATATTTAAAGTTATGAAAACTGTTAATATTAGGAGTGAACGTTTTCAGATCTGCAGTACAGAAATGATTGTTTAGTCATAGCATCAAATATTTCGTACCCAAAGCAAAATTGACTGTCTATTCAAAATTGTATTTGTATTCTTTAATCGGCAAAACGTGTTGACGGACTAGAGTGTAATAGGCAATATATTGGCGAGACAAGACCTTTAAACGTTAAAATAAAAGAACATACAAATAACGTGCGATTAGGCTTAGTCGATAAATCAAAAATTGCGGGACAAATTTAATATGGTCCAAAAATCATAAATTCAATTGGGAAGAGGCAAAAATTATACACCGGGAAAGTAACTTGTACAAACGAAAGATAATTGCAGTCTCTTACATAAATATAGCGGACACGCCCAGTGTTGCCAGATTGGGGGTTTTTTCCGCAAAATGGGAAAATTTTTAAGTTTGCGGGAAATATTGGGGAAAAGAAAATGGTGGGGAAAAGTATGGGGAATTTTTTTTATTACTGGGAAAAGTTGGGGAATAATATGTATTAACTAGGTTAAGCTCTTTTTCGTGGAGAAAGGTCTGTTAGTGTTAGGTTTTCGTTGGTTTTGGTGTATTTGGAAGTGTGGACTACCTGGAAACCCTAACAAAAACTGACACGGTGTTCATGCCCAACCCGTCTTGGTCGTTATTTTATTGTAGTCATTAGTCAATATCAAATTTATTTTTTAGAATGCAAGTCTGTCATCCGTCGCGTCACTAGTTTCCTTTCGTGATTTTTTCCGCCGAATCCATCTACAGTCCATGGATCAGTATGAAAGCGGGAAAACAGCAAAGGGCAAAGAATTCTCACTCCCGGTATCCCCAGTCTGCCAATCAGGCTTAAACTTTCGACTTAAGCATTCCATTCTTATCGTAGTTTCATTTCATTTCTTATACAGTGTGATTGAAAAGTCCCGGAACGGTGTAATATATTTTTTACCATTATAGATAAAGTAATGAGACTTGGTATATCAATAATAGCCATAAATGTCTACTCTTTTAAGGTATTATAACTTTATTATCCCTTAAGGGGGACGGCCCACGAGGAGTCAGACAAAATTCTTAAATAGCAGCATAGGTCGAGTTTGGTATCAAATTAAAGGTCTTAGTTAGTAGATCACATTGCCGTAAACCGGACTTCGAAAGGTCTACTCTAACCAAAATGGCGGCCCTAAACGTGTTGAAATAAATTGACATAAAGTTGCTAATATCTCGAAAAGGAAGAATTTTTAGAACAAATTTCATGAGACAAAAAATGTTTATTTCAAAGTGCTTGACCTAAAAAATTACTTCCAAATCGATTTCGTAAATTTTATTTTTACTCCTTCATCTTAGAAAATTTAAAAAAAAAAAAATTTACGAAATTGATTTGT
>JAGFPH010004156.1:38543-58381 GCA_018207615.1 Philaenus spumarius
TTTTGTCAATTTATTTCAACACGTTTAGGGCCGCCATTTTGGTTAGAATGGACCTTTCTAAGTCCGGTTTGCGGAATGTGTTCTACTCATCGATGTATAAACACACTGGATCGCTGGCTGCGTGTATTGAATACGGTCCGGCTGGCCTAGCCGCTTCCCCCACCACTGGAGGGACAGCAACAACACGTGAAGCATTCAAAGTTAATGCAACGTTCACAAATGTTTTAATTTATTTTGCTTAGCTTCAACAACGGCACCAAACATTATTTATAAAATAATCATTTTAATTTCTAAACAATATTTAATTGTTATACAGTATGTAACACTTATTTTTATGGTAAACTAGTGGACCCAGCAATGCTTCGCTATTGCTTGATTTAATTTAAAAGTTAGTAAAGTTATTCCATTGACTTAAGTGATCGAATTGCAAAATGATTTTTATGCCACAAGAATATACTACACAAATTTAGATCTATAGTTTGTAAACCTTTATCGATAATACAGTAAACCTTTTGTTTGTTTTTACCTAATCTAAAAAAACTGATAGTTGTGATGAATTGTAAAAAAACCTGATTCTAAATTAGCCCAATTGGTTGGAAATAAACGTGTTTTGGTTCATTGTAGGCCTAACCTAAAATTATGTTCAGTTTTTGATGCAAATCAGTTGTTTTATATATAATATGTAACAACCAATGTTTGAATTGAATTAAAATATAGTAAGCAATTTTAGTTGATTTTTGTTTTTATTTTAAGTTGGTCAATTTAACCTAAAAAGCTGTTGGTTTTGAAAAAATAATAAACTGATTACAAATTTGCTAGTAAAGTTGCTATGGTAATGAATGTAAACAAACATGTGTTACTAAGCATTTTATACGAACAGCTGATTTTGTGCGCTATGGTCTTGAGTCCATACAAAAGAGGCTGTTTAGTTTTTTCTAAATTTGAAACTTTTTCGGAAAACTTTTCAAATTTGTCTTTATATGATAATCTAGTTCGGACTATTATGAACATTTTAAAATAAAAAAATAGCCAAATTGGTCCAGCCGTTCTCAAGTGATGCGCTTACAAAGGAACAGCAATTCATTCATTTTTATTATATAGATTAACAGTTTGTGTTTAAACTATTATTATTGTTGTTGGATAAGGATAAGAAAAGTTTAGGGGAAAATAAACTGAACCAAAACCATAATGAAAAACATGATCTGTATTAGCATTTTAAACTGCCTTTAATTTACATAAAAGTATACCTAGGTATACATTACACTTTAAACATTGTTAAATAAAACAAGTTTAGTAAGTTTTTGACGCACTCCAAGCTTTGTAAATGTAGCTTGCGATGTTTTGAAATGTTACAAAATTCCGTTAAAATGTATAATAATTTTATTTACTACTAGGAACTCGACCTCTGATCGCTTCGCTCGCCAAACCCTGTACAATGTACAAACGAGCCAAAGATTAACGAGATTCATTAGCGAATTTTCCAACTGCGAGCGAAGCGAAGCGTCCAGGGGCAGAGCCCCTAATGTTTAGTAACGAAAGGAAAAAGTTCAACTTTAGGCCTACATAAAAAGTAGTAAACATTTTTTGTAATTTTTTTCATAAATGTAAAAAAGTTTCGTAATTTAGTTCTAAAATAGAACTGTATAAAAGTATTGATCAATCTCAAATTTCTTATTTTGAAAACACCAGTTTTTATGTTCCTACTACAAGACTGCTAACAAAACTAGGCCTGTTTTGAATAGTAATTTAGGAATACTATTTCCTCTGCCCAAAAATGACATATTATTATAAAAAAGTGTAGAGGATAAATCAAAGAATTGCACTGTATATAACAACAACAACGTGTATCACTGTCTATCTATCACGCTGCCAACCGCGGGTCTATCCCTCCAGTGGAGGGGGAAGCTCCACGCCGGCCGGCTCGTTTCTCGAACCTTTACTAAGACCTTTAATTTGATACCAAAATCGACCTATGCTGCTATTTAAGAATTTTGTCTGACTCCTCGTGGGCCGTCCCCCCTTAAGGGATAAAAAAGTGATAATACCTTAAAAGAGTAGACATTTATGGCTATTATTGATATACCAAGTCTCATTACTTTATCTATAATGGTAAAAAATATATTACACCGTTCCGGGACTTTTCAATCACACTGTTATGTTTACTGTAGTTGCAACTTATTAACATATTATATATTTCATTTGTGCACTTTTTTACGTGCACACCCAATTTGGGTGAACCAATTGTGAATATCAAAATGTATGTTTAACCTAAAATATACAAAATTTCCATTGGTTCATCTGCCTTGGTAGTGAAGATATGTGTAATAATTGGTTTATTCAACCCGGAATCCTTTTACCAACACAGTAAACGTAGACTAAACACAGCAATATTGTATGTACATTTGCTGTCATTATCTTTAACTTAGCTATTGTCCTTCATCCGATTGTTTTTACATTAACACAATCCGAAAGGGAATCAAAAGGGCTACAAATAAGTGTCTAGACATTTTCTGTTAAAATGTACTATTTTTGAGTAATTTAGGTTTGAAATTTTCACAAACAGCAGCCATTTTGAAACTCATGATTGGATTTAATCGCTTATTTTTCTTGGGATATATCATTGTTAGGTTAAACTTCATGCCAAGTTTGAACTCAATCAGTCACACCCTTCTCTAGATGAGAATTATTTTGTACGAAAAGCAAAATGGCGGATATCTAGAAAACGAAGCGTTTTCGGGTCTGTGTTTATATTAACTTTTTTTCTTATTTTGACCCATAGAACCATTCTCTGAAGTTTAGCACTTTACTTATGGGGCACTCTGAATATATTTAAATATGCATAAGTGATAAGTGACATAACATTTGTACCTTAACTACCTATTTATATAATATATACGGTACCTACATATAATAATTATATAATATATATATGTTATCTTATGCTCTATAATATGCTTGGGCGATAATAATTAATTGTATTACAATTAATTAATGTTATTATATATGCAATTAGAAAATTGGGGAATTTTTTTGGAAATATCACTATATTGGGGAATTTTTATCTAGCTGATGGGGAAATTAAGTGTGTAGCATCTGGCAACACTGCGCCTATCAGCCAAACGAGCATAAGAAGTAAGGCCACTATGGCTCCCATTATTAAAAAAAGAACTAAAATTAGATTATAATATCTCTAATACTAATACAAAAAACAAGCTGAACTTTTACCTGTCGATTCTCCACTCGGTCGAGGGCAAGGAAACTAAACTTAATAAACAATAAGTAACTCCCCTACCTGGCTGCCATTCCCTCAGCACTTGACCAGTTGTTCTGACTCCGGTCTGTTAACACCGTCAGATATGTGTTTGTGTATTTCTGTGTTTGTCACATTGTGTGTTTTTGACTTCTCAGTTTCTGCTCTCAGATGTACTACGTAGATGTTTAAGGTTAGTGGTACATTTTTAGTTTTACATTTTTTTCTTTAACATAGGACTAGATCTATAGGTTTATGTTCCCTTAGTTTAAAACACTGGGAGTTGAATCATATTCCCGAAGTATCGTGCATTGATTTACACATAAATGATGGGAAATGTCCGAATAACATCTAATAATAAAAGTATAGATTATGTTTGGCGAAATTAAAATCACTTAGAAACTGTTTATAAACTATTTCCAAATAAAAATAAATAATAATTACCAACAGTTTTCTGAAAAGGAGTCGAACTTCGTCGATCGGAGCGAAACTATGCACAACCCATGTAAGATTGTAACTGTCCATTGTATGACTGTATGGAGAACTCAGAAACTTTGCTCTCGAAGGAGTTCCTGTTTAACAAGAGAAACCAGATAAACGTTACGTTTTCACAAAAGACAACTTATAATTTAATTTACGCAATAATAAATTGGGATATAGAACATTGTTACTTATTCTAAATACAGAGAGCAAACATATTGGTTAATCAGGCGTTTTTTTCAGGCTGAAAATAACATTTAGCCTACATATTTTAAAGCTAAGAAAAACGAAACAGCAAGAGACTTTAATCAGTACTATTTATTGTTCTTCGATTAATTAAAAGTTAGACAATATCATTTGTATATTTTGTTTAAACCTTCATCATATCATAATGATTATTTATTGGTTATATTTTTTTTTTTTTTTCAAAAACAAAAACGATTAATGTAAATTGATTGATGGCGTTCGTGATTCGACCTTTTTGCACACATGGTTAATTTCAAGCTGTCGTTGAGATTTTAATATGAGATGCATAATTCGGCATAACTAGAGTTTTTTTTTATCTTACGTGGAAGGGACGACCATCGATGTATAAACACACTGGATTGCGCGCTGAGTAGTCTGAAAGGTTCGAGAAACGAGCCGGCCAGCGTGGAGCTTCCCCCTCCACTGGTGGGCTAGACCCTCGGTGGGCAGCGTGTTGATGGACAGTGATACACGTTGTTGTTGCTGTATACAGTTCAATTCTTTGATTTATCCTCTACACTTTTTTATAATAATATGTCATTTTTGGGCAGAGGATATAGTATTCCTAAATTACTATTCAAAACAGGCCTAGTTTTGTTAGCAGTCTTGTAGTAGGAACATAAAAACTGGCGTTTTCAAAATAAGAAATTTGAAATTGATCAATATTTTTATACAGTTCTATTTTAGAACTAAATTACGAAACTTTTTTATATTTATGAAAAAAATTACAAAAAATGTTTACTACTTTTTATGTAGGCCTAAAGTTGAACTTTTTCCTTTCGTTACTAAACATGCTTATTTCTTGAGCTAATAACTTTGTTAATTTTACTTCAATCATTTTTTTTTTACGGGCAAAACTGGCATAATATAGGAATTCTTTGAACTTTTATCTACAAAAAAACTATGGAACACTTTTGAATTGGTTTAGAATAAACGTGTTGAATAAATGGTTGAAATACAAAAACTTGGACGATTTTTTTACAAAATTTGAAGTTTACGGTCATTTTGTGAGCATACCGTTTGAGATACGGAAAAAATCAAGAATACAATTTTATTGAAAATCTAATTTGCACCCGCAAAATATTAGTTTTTAAATTCGACTTACAGTTAAGCCACAAACTGGCTTTGGAAAAAAGCTTACACTGAGAGAACCGGTCCGGCCTCCATTTTTATTTTTTTTAATGGGTTAAAAATGAAAAATGGAAAAAAATTTAAAATTATGAACATAATTTGAGATTTTGTAGTTTGCATTGGCATCACCATATGTCACCGCAGGGTTTGACGAGCGAAGCGAACAGGGGCCGAGTCCCTTGTAGTAAATAAAATTATTATACATATTAACGGAATTTTGTAACATTTCAAAACATCGCGAACTACATTTACAAAGCTTGGAGTGCGTCAAAAACTTACTAAACTTGTTTTATTTAATAATGTTTAAAGTATAATGTATAGGTATCCCTACTTTTATGAAAATAAAATGCAGTTTAAAATGCTAATATAGATCATGTGTTTCATTATGGTTTTGGTTCAGTTTATTTTTCCCTAAACTTTTCCTTATTCTTATCCAACAACAATAATAATAGTTTAAACACAAACTGTTAATCTATACAGGGTGTCCTGCGACCATATGAACAAACTTTGTCACGTTATTCAGCATGTCAAAAGAAACAAAAAATGTAATATAACATGTGTCCTATCTCATTCCGTTTTCGGTCTGTCTGTCTGTATGTGTTTTTTACAAAATACTTAATATTTTTAGAAGTAGAGAAGATATTGATTTCAAACTTTGTACACCTATTTGTTGCGTAACCTTTTATCACTGTACGAAAAATTAGAACAATATTTTAAATATTTTCAAAATGGCGGCAGATTATAATTTTTAAAGTAAAATATCTCAAAAACCGCTGACTTTACAAAAAAATTACAAGAGACAAAAAAGTTGACTTTTTTAATGACAAACTCAATGGTTTTTTAATTTTTTCTGTAACTCAAAGGACAACAGAGATATTGACAAAAAAAAGGAAAAATTTATTTCTTGGTAGTTGTCAACAATACCCAGAATTACTCTAGAAACAAAATATTTTAAAGTTATTTTGAGCTAAAATAATAAGTTATTTGCATAATGTTCCGAGCACTTTCTGAACTGGTTCCACTAGCAAAAATAACGGAAAAAGTTAATTTATTCATAGGTCTGGAAATGCTTCGTTAGAGAGTTACAGCTAGCGAAAGATTTCACCCGTGTTTCATATTACTCACAGAAACGAATCCCTATTGAAATATGTAGGGCGTTAATTAAGGCGTAAAATTATTGAAATAATGCTAAACATTATTAGTTTGGTAAGCCTATTTTAAAACCAAAGTGCAATACATTGCATTTGAGGTTAATTTGTTCATAAGTTATTATTTAATTGTTACTATAATTGATATTATTAATTAAATTGTATGTAATTTTATTAGTTATCCTTCAGCCAATAAGAATAAATTATTCATCGTGTTATTTGTCTTAAAATTGTCTAACTTTTTTGTATCTTAACTTTTTTTGATAAAATTTGTAGTTTATTAATTATTTAAATTAAATTAAAATATTTTTTATTTTAGCTCAAAATAACTTTAAAATATTTTCTTTCTAGAGTAATTCTGGGTATTGTTGACAACTACCAAGAAATACATTTTTCCTTTTTTTGTCAATATCTCTGTTGTCCTTTGAGCTACAGAAAAAATTAAAAACCATTGAGTTTTTTATTAAAAAAGTAAACTTTTTTGTCTCTTGTAATTTTTATGTAAAGTCAGCGGTTTTTGGGATATTTTACTTTAAAAATTATAAACGGCCGCCATTTTGAAAATATTTAAAACATTGTTCTAATTTTTCGTACAGTGATAAAAGGTTACGCAACAAATAAGTGTACAAAGTTTGAAATCAATATCTTTTCTACTTCTAAAAATATTAAGTGTTTTGTAAAAAACACATACAGACAGACAGACCGAAAACGGAATGAGATAGGACACATGTTATATTACATTTTTTGTTTCTTTTGACATGCTGAATAACTTGACAAAGTTTGTTCATATGGTCGCAGGACACCCTGTATAATAAAAATGAATTGCTGTTCCTTTGTAAGCGCATCACTTGAGAACGGCTGGACCAATTTGGCTATTTTTTTGTTTTAAAATGTTCATAATAGTCCGAACTAGATTTTCATATAAAGAAAAATTTGAAAAGTTTTCCGAAAAAGATTCAAATTTAGAGAAAACTAAACAGCCTCTTTTGTATGGACTCAAGACCATAGCGCACAAAAACAGTTGTTCGTATAAAATGCTTAGTAACACATGTTTGTTTACATTCATTAGGCTACCATAGCAACTTTACTAGCAAATTTGTAATCAGTTTATTATTTTTTCAAAACCAACAGCTTTATAGGTTAGATTGACCTAAAGTAAATAAAAACAAAAATCAACTAAAAATGCTTACGGTACTATATTTTAATTCAATTCAAACATTGGTTGTTACATATTATATATAAAACAACTGATTTGCATCAAAAACTGAACATAATTTTAGGTTAGGCCTACAATGAACCAAAACACGTTTATTTCCAACCAATTGGGCTAATTTAGAATCAGGTTTTTTTACAATTCATCACAACTATCAGTTTTTTTAGATTAGGTAAAAACAAACAAAAGGTTTACTGTATTATCTATAAAGGTTTACAAACTATAGATCTAAATTTGTGTATTATATTCTTGTGGCATAAAAACCATTTTGCAATAATTCGATCACTTAAGTCAATGTAATACAATGGAATAATTTTAATAACCTTTAATTTAAATCAAGCAATAGCGAAGCATTGCTGGGTCCACTAGTTTACTACAAAAATAAGTGTTACATACTGTATAACAATTAAATATTGTTTAGAAATTAAAATGTTTATTTTACAAATAATGTTTGGTGCCGTTGTTGAAGCTGAGCAAAATAAATTAAAACATTTGTGGACGTTGCATTAGCTTTGAATGCTTTACGTGTTGTTGCTGTCCCACCAGTGGTGGGGGAAGCGGCTAGGCTGGCCGGACCGTATTCAATACACGCAGCAAGCGATCCAGTGTGTTTATACATCGATGGGGACGACCTATATAGTAACTAAGATAATCATTACACGTGAGATTATGCCAGTTTGAAGTTGGGCGTTATAAAATCGACTCAAGTTTTTTTTTTACGTGAGACGATAATTTGGAATTTTCCCAGTACATACTTTAAACTATGGTTTAACTTATTTCCAAATTCGCACGACACATATTTCGGTTTATGACTGGAAAATAATCCAAAACCGATATACATGTCGAGAAAACTGAATTTACAAAATTAAGTTTATAAAATACTAAGCACACTGCAACCATACTTGCGATACTTAAATTGTTATTGAGACAAATTATGTTTAAACTTAAAGCAAATAAACAGTATGGCTGGAGGAAACCCATGCGTGGTTCACACGCTAACCCTCTTGTTACGTACACATTCATAGGCATATTTAGTATTTTGTCTTTAATTAGGTGGTAGAATCAAAGCTAACATGGTAAATAATATTAATAAACTTTTAAAATAACCAACCCCTATAGAAATAAAGTTAACCTACTTCAAATTGTTTCATCGTATTAAATCAGAAGTTTAGAGGTATTAGAGTAAACAGCTGATCGTTGTACCAACAATGGGCATTTTCCTATGTATATTAAACGAACTCAACAATCACATATATTATTTCTCAAGGCCATATATTTTTTGTCGGTACGCCATAACTTCCTTAATACATTATTAAATTACATGAATGAGGCATCATTTTAAAGCTTTCCTTAACCGCTACACCGAAAAATATACAAAATACAATTATACGAAAAATACAAAAAAAATCAAAAAAATCCGAAAGTAACAGTGATGAAAGATCAAGTAAGTTGTAGGGATATTTTCCTGGCGTTGGCAACACTGATGATAATAATACCCAGCTATATGGTGTGTACTTTAATTAAGTGGGATTTAAGTAAGTTCTGTAGAATGCGAATGCTTCGCACGGGTCAGCTAGTATATATTGTAAATCAACAAATAGCTTAGCTTTCAGTTTCAATATTTTAATGACAATTTTAGACCATAACACAAAGGCAGTTTAGTGAACAATTTTATTTTTCAATTCAAACTGTATGTTTAAATATTTCTAAGAATTAGTCAATCTCATTCAAACATTCGGACATTGTCGATCGTTTCGCCTATTTCATTCAAGTATTGTCGAACCGATTTTCATTTTAGAAATAGGCGAAACAAAACTATAGTCAGCGACTAAGAAAAAGAAAAAATTAACTTCACTGTGAGCAGAAAAAAAGTTGTTAAATTTATAACGTAAAAACAAAACAATATCATTAAAACAGTTCCTCTGTAATTATTTAATATGAGAACAGCATGCATAAAACTCTACAAACAATACACATCCAGCGCATATATTATTTTCTAAATCTGAAACCAAAGTTATAAAGTTAAATTCAGTACTTTAGGTAGTTGCTGTACAGTAAGTTAAAAGTTTAATATAAAATAATGAGTGCCACTAAAACTATCTTTTGTCTAACCACGTTTTATTTTTAGTAAAAGATAACATACTAATGTATTTATTTACAATTTATGATTCTGGTCCAAAATATATTTTAAGGTTTGATTCACTTTCAAGCATAGTACTACTTTATTTTGAATGACTAAACACAACAACTACAACATATTCTATTACATAAAATGTAGCATTTGAGTCGCCAGTATAAATAACATATTTGAAGAGTTTAAAGAAGACTACCAGCGTTTAAATCCCTTTGCTATAAGTAACATTCAATGATATCGCGATCAATGCACGCTTAGAAGTGGGTATTTACGAGATAACAACTCCAGTAAGTAGAAATATATTTCTAAACCAATTTCAAATAAATCTCTGAAATGTATTCCAGATCTCTTATCTGGACCTCATCTTTATTCTGTGAAAAAGTGAAGAATTAAACAGAAAACATATTAAATATTATTTGTTGCACAAATCATACAAACACGTGCACGCGAGCAAAACTAAATAGGAACTGTCGTAGTACTTACAAACAATGTAAATTGAGTAATTCCGTTATTCAAGTGACGGATTGGCCTTAGTTTAGTAAATATTTTATTTGTTTGAGTTCTTTTTCTTCTTGAAATGTTTTCATAAATTAAATAAGAAAAACAAATTAAATTATACAGTAGTAGAGTTTACACTAGCAAAAAAAACTTGTTTATAAACTGAGTTGCTCAAATCAAAATGTTTCCGCGTTCGAAACTGTTAAGAAACTTTGTTTAATCCTTAGACACAAATAACGAAATGCAATTGCTTTTCTTTTCATAATAACTTAAAAGTAATTGTGTCAAGTTTCAGGCCTCTAACTTCGTAGCAAGTTTAAGTTATTGACCGAGCGTAAGCGAGTGTGTCTGTGTGTCTGTATGTCTGTGTGTCTGTATGTCTGTGTGTCTGTGTGTCTGTGTGTCTGTCTCACTATTACGGCCAAACGCCTTGACCGATTTTGATGATTTTTTGCGTGAATGTTGCTTATTCCTAGGCCGAGCCATGTATATATACGGTTTTTTTCCATTTTTCATTTTTAACCCCTTAAATAAAATAAAAATGGCGGCCGGACCGTTTCTATCATTGTAAGCTTTTTTCCAAAGCCAGTTTGTGGCTTAACCGTAGGTCGAATTTAAAAACTAATAACATGGTGCTAAAAGCAAATTAAATTTTAAACAAAATTGTATTCTTGATTTTTTTCCGTATCTCTAACGGTAAGCTCACAAAATGGCCGTAAACTTAGAATTTGTTAAAAATCGTCCAAGTTTTTGTATTTCAACCATGTTTTATACGTTTATTCTAAACCAATTCAAAAGTGTTCCATAGCTTTTTTGTAGATAAAGGTTTAAAGAATTCATATATGACAGTAAAAAAAAATATTGAAGTAAAATTAAGAAAGTTATTAGCTCAAGAAACAGTCACGTTCAGTAACGAAAGGAAAATGTTTAACTTTAGGCCTACATAAAAAGTAGTAAAAAGTATTGTAATTTTTTTCATAAATGTAAAAAGTTTCGTAATTTAGTTGTAAATAGAATTGTATAAAAATATTTATCAATTTCAAATTTCTTATTTTGAAAACACCAGTTTTTATGTTCCTACTACAAGACTGCTAACAAAACTAGGCCC
The DNA here is from genome assembly GCA_018207615.1 of Philaenus spumarius. Classification (NCBI taxonomy): domain Eukaryota; kingdom Metazoa; phylum Arthropoda; class Insecta; order Hemiptera; family Aphrophoridae; genus Philaenus; species Philaenus spumarius. Next base: position 49,752 of record JAGFPH010004156.1, read on the forward strand.
GTTTTGAATAGTAATTTAGGAATATATCATTTGCCCAAAAATGACATATTATTATAAGAAAGTGTAGAGGATAAATCAAAGAATTGAAGTGTATACCTGTAAATTATCATTGTAAATTTCATAAAAGTATTTGACTTAGCTTTTCTTGAATTATAAAATGAGATAAAACAAATGAAACCTCGCGGCGATAAAGGACTTACAAAAAATGACGGTAGGACACTGTGGGAAGTGTTGATACATTTGTTGAGATCACTATCACGACGTTTTAACATCGTTTGTTTTCATTATTTCTAATATTGGAATATGATATGGAACTTAAGTTAACTTATGATACATTGTTAAGTTTGAGTTATTTAAGTATGTAAATATTTAATTGTATGTTGTCCCTCTATAACGCGATGTTTTTAGCTATCTTACGCATTATTAACCTAAATAAAATACAATGATAATAAAAGAAAATCTTTAGCAGTTAAAGCTCAAGAAAAGAAATCAAAACGAGAACTAGAAATCCCGGAATCGCGGGAATTGTAAATAATGTTTCACTGGCTATACCTTGTGCTTACTTCCTTACTGGCACACTATTTTTAACCTAAGCTCAAAACCACATTTGTTATTTCAACGAGCGAGGTCTACTGTTCACAGAACTACTAGTTATTTATTTTTAAGGGTAGTTATCCCATTGCATCCATAGAATCAAGAAATCGAAATTCATTCTTTTTTCTATGTATAACCTCAAAATAATATGTAACAAATTTCGGCTCTGTAAATTGTAGGAAGTAAGTGGAATTTATATATATTTAGTGGAGGTATTATATTATTTAACCCCTTAAATGTAAAAATGTTATTGTTTTTAACGATGTCAGAATATTCTTTGTGCTAATTAATCACTTTGGTCCTGATCGGTGAAACGGTCTGGGCGTGCTTATCAAATGAACATACAAATTGGATCATACATACCCGCAGAATTTCCTTCTTAAGTATAATGTAGATATCAAAATAGATACAGCCTATATGAAGTTCTTGGTGGTGCAAAAATAACATATAGATTAAATTATTATCACACTTTTGTGCGAACTCTGGGGTTGGGGAGCGAAGCATGCAGGAGTCCCGGTTTATGAAGTATGCCACAGTCGTGTTAGTTCTTTTCAACTTTTATTACCCCTATCACATACAACAAACTTAATAATTTTAACATCAAAACTTTAAGGTTATAATTAATAACATTGAGCCTTTATTAAAAATAAATCATTAAACACGTGCGTGCGATATCTATAGATATATTTACCTGAGAGCTGGATAAACTTTCTAGCTTTCCCGAGTGAATTTTCCGACTCACAACTGAAATTTCCAAAGTCTGATCCCTGAATATTGTCTATTTTCAAACTATAGACATTACCTTTGGAATGCATTTGGTATCTCTTTAAAGATGTAAGTAGATCGCCATCAAGATACCAGACGACCTGAAAATAAAATAAAAATTATATTAAATATACGACTGTTTCACCAAAGATTTAAACAAAATGTCATAAAAAACGACGCATTCTTTCTTAAAATACCATTCAGCTGGTTGACTTAAACAAATCATGTGTTTTAATGATTACAATACTATATAATAATATATCTTTTACAAAGTAATGTATTGCAAAACTAATTGTATGGCAGCTGATACAAATATCGTTTTAGTATTTGTATTTAAATAAAATAAAAGCTTAATTATTTATTTTAAGATTAGGTCTAGAGACTAGTAAACACTTTGACAATAGATTGCGAGCTGAACGAATATATTATAATTTTAATTCGGTTAAATAAGTTGCTTTATTTAAAGTATACTTTAAGTACAAAATTATTAGACATTTGACTGCCACTGACATTTGGAGTTGGGTTTCCATGCACCAGACACGTCAACTGCGCAGTGCATTCCTCGTTGGTATGGTACCAGGTGTTGTCTACCTCGATTTCCGGAGGATCTGAAATGACAATTGCTTGATTTATTTTTACGAAATATACTATGAACTTACTAAAAAAGGCGTCTGCATACAAACTTATTATTCGTGCAACTAATTTGTATAAATTTATAGAATTATTTTCACCTCGTACTTTGAATTTTAAATCGTTTCAACGTGGATTCTATTAATTTAAGTTCATATTGGTATGCTTGCTTATTGCCTGTGTTATACGACGATCTGAACCCTGGTTTTATGAACAAATAAACACCATACTCATCTGTTCGACCTTCTACTCATTACGACATACATCCTATCTTATCTCTCGTCATCTTTTCTGTCGGCTAATATCTGCGTCAACAAACCTTCTCACTCTAAAGCTCCACACGCTTACTCACTCAACTTAATCTGTTTATCTTAATTTTGTTTAAATCTTCTGACAAATTCAGCAAAAGCTAAATTTGGATAAAATTTTCAAAAGTCTCGATCGACTACTGCTAAAAATTTCACAGTTCATAAATCACAAACAAACTGTTAGCTTATGCACATTTAACTTTTACAGAAAAATATTCGCTATCACGATTAATTCTAGTTTAGGAAATTCCATCAAAAAAGATTGAATTCATAGGAGTAACTGTTAGAGGAGCAATTAAATCTACAAAGATATAACGAACAGAGTGCACTCCTCAGCGGTAAGTAGTAAGTCATTGTACTTTGAATACAATTTATAAATTCGAAAAATTTACTTGTGCCTTTGTTTGAAAATTAACAATAATTAAAAGATTTGTAATAATATAATAAGAAAATGTATGGACATAGCCACATAAATCTAAAAAAGCAGCACTTGCAACTTTTCAAACTACCAAATATTTAATTTTCTGTCAAAATAGTAATAATCAATTAAATCCTAACTTCACTCAGAGGTAGAGATGCATGTAATAAAGATAATGCTATTTAATTAAATGCTTTATAAATAAACTTAGCCTAGCGGATATTGTTTGAACTTGAAACCTGAGATTTATTATTAAATTTACATTCTCTTCTAGCCGGTAATATAATACAGAAAAATCATGTCAAGAGCAGAATCGTAAACGTTCCTGTTTCTTAAATAATTGTATTAGAAACGTTGAGAACAATATTTAATTCTGACGGAGGTGTCGAATAAATTTCAATCTAAGGCACTCTTTTATAAAATTGAGCTTAACAAAGCCGTAAACCACACTCCTAATTAATTTAGATATTAATAACGCTGTGGCCAAGTATGTTATATCTGACAAAAGGTTGTGCAATTTTAGTTTTATGCCGGTTTTTTTTTTACCTAAATCTACTTAAAACCTCAAGCTTTCTGATGAGGATTGAACACCTCTTTTCATGATTTATCTCTTTTTTGGTCTTCAAAAGAATGTAAAAAATACTTTAAACTTGCAACAGTTTTCACTTTTAACTTTTTTCTAAACCTAAGTATATCATTTTAAAACAAGGTAAATGTACAATGTATTGCATAAACTGTGAATTCTGTACGAAGAAGTAATACAGTGAAATTATTGATGTTTATGAGTAAAAATTAAAAATTATCATGACAATGATGGCTGATTCTTCAATACGATTTCTATCTTTTCTCGCTTAAATCTGATAAATCAGCTGTAACTAATCATTGGTTGAACAAAAACGATAAATTTTAAGTGTAAACTTCTAAGTTTTTCTAACATGTAATGCAACTACTTGCAATGATTGCTTGGGAAACTCTTTATGTTAACAAACACCGTAACGGAATTGGAAATAATTTATTACTACCTGTAGTACATAGTTCTAAATTATTCCAAACGTAATTTGTGTGTATATTAACAATAGTTTAGTTGTATAGTTAATAGTTGATAATGAGCTATTTAGAATAGCGATAGGCATTAAATTTGTTAACACCTTAGTAATTAAAGTAGGTTTAAACCACGCCTTATTGGTTTGAATAAATACGGAGCGTAACACATGGTTGGTTGCAGTTTGGTTATTTCAACTCGAGCATCACTGAAGAAGGCGCTATTTTCGTTGAAATGTTTGTGTTGTTATTCGTACAAAGTAAACATCTTGTTAAAATTGTATTTGACTTATTAACATCTTCAATTGCAATTCAAGTCATAAACTATGGCCTTACTTGAGGAAAGCAATCACAAAAGATGAAAACATTACTCTTGAAAAACAGTTTTGCAATGAAATCAAGTCTATTGAAAATAACTATTTAATCATTTCATTATTTTACTATGACTTAAGTTGTGACACTGAAACTTTAAAATTGCTTAGTATCAAAAACAATTTAAGTCTATAAATAGAAAACAAATGCAATTTATCCGTTTAAAATACATAGTTCAACTCATGAAATATTTACATCAGCAGTACACTGTTAATTCTAACACTACTCAAGGCATGTAGGTTATTTCTCGGTGACATTTCTATTAAGAACTGATTTTATACTTTAAAATAATTAGTAGGTTACCTTTTTGTTAGGAATAGGCCCTAAGTATTACGGATTCTTTTAAATATTGCTCAAATCTCGTAAAAATTAATAATTTATTCTAGACATTTAATATTATTTACCACCCTAACTTTGAGGTTATGATTAATCTTACACTTTTATTAAAACGAAATTATAGAATATGTGTGCTGATTTAAGAAGGATGTAAAACACAACTTTTAAAAGTAGTATTTTTTATACTTAGAACTTATTATTATTTTTTTTTTTTTTTTTTTGCAAAACTATACAGTTAATTTTTTTTACAGTTATATGTGTAAAATACGTTTGTAGTGTTCAAGAATGTGCAATTACAAGCTCTTAAAATAAATAGTCCACAATATTTATATTAATTTTACCTTATACTAGTAGTTCTGTGAGACCTCGCTCGTTGAAATAACAAATGTGGTTTTGAGCTTAGGTTGAAAATAGTGTGCCAGTAAGGAAGTAAGCACAAGGTTTAGCCAGTGAAACATTATTTACAATTCCCGCGATTCCGGGATTTCTAGTTCTCGTTTTTATTTCTTTTCTTGAGCTTTAACTGCTAAAGATTTTCTTTTAGGGGCATTGTGCTTTATTTAGATTAATAATGCGTAAGATAGCTAAAAATATCGCGTTATAAAGGGACAACAAAATAATTAAAGTTATTTAAAAACATTCATAAAATAATTGAATATTTACATACTTAAATAACTCAAACTTAACAATGTATCATAAGTTAACTTAAGTTCCATATCATATTTCAATATTAGAAATAATGAAAACAAACTATGTTAAAACGTCGTGATAGTGATCTCAACCCATGTACCAACACTTCCCACGGTGTACTACGGTCATTTTTTGTATGTCCTTTATCGCCGAGTGGTTTCATTTGTTTCATCTCATTTTGTAATTCAAGTAAAGCTAAGTCAAATACTTTTATGAAATTTACAATGATAATTTACACGTATACAGTTCAATTCTTGTCCTCTACACTTTCTTATAATAATATGTCATTTTTGGGCAAATGATATATTCCTGAATTACTATTCAAAATAGGCCTAGTTTTGTTAGCAGTCTTGTAGTAAGAACATAAAAACTGGTGTTTTCAAAATAATAAATTTGAAATTGATAAATATTTTTATACAATTCTATTTAGAACTACCTATATTACGAAGCTTTTTTACATTTATGAAAAAAATTACAATAATTTTTACTACTTTTTATGTAGGCCTAAAGTTAAACATTTTCCTTTCGTTACTGAACATTATTGTTTCTTGAGCTAATAACTTTCTTAATTTTACTTCAATAATTTTTTTACCGGTATATATGAATTCTTTAAACCTTTATGTACAAAAAAGCTATGGAACACTTTTGAATTAGTTTAGAATAAACGTAGAAAAACATGGTTGAAATACAAAAACTTGGACGATTTTTAACAAATTCGAAGTTTACGGCCATTTTGTGAGCTTACCGTTAGAGATACGGAAAAAATCAAGAATACAATTTTGTTTAAAATTTAATTTGCTTTTAGCCAAATGTTATTAGTTTTTAAATTGGACTTACGGTTAAGCCACAAACTGGCTTTGGAAAAAAGCTTACACTGAGAGAAACGGTCCGGCCGCCATTTTTATTTTATTTAAGGGGTTAAAAATGAAAAAAGGAAAAACCTTATACATACATGGCTCGGCCTAGGAATAAGGAACATTCATGCAAAAAATCACAAAAATCGGTAAAGGCGTTTGGCCGTAATCGTGAGACAGACACACAGACACACAGACGAAATGCCGAACGGTCGAGTTAAAACGGAGACCTCGCTTACGCTCGGTCAATTACCCGCCATGTGACTATGTTCGTCTAAGATAGAAGCGTTTCGGAATTATGATCTATCATCAGACGTATCTCGCTGGTAGAGATCGTCAAACATTAACATGTATATATACAACAAAACACTAAACACAATAATCACAATTTGTATACAAATTAACTGGACGTGCAGTGCGCACTGTGGTAAGGTGGCCTATCTTACTGTTGTCTTGTTTCTGTTACCTCAGTGCGTCCACCTTATAGATAAAATCATATAGGATGGCGCGTAGGGCGGGTAGTGCGAGTGAGACAGAGTACCTATCCCACCACATTCCCCTCCTAAGTTTAGGTGGAGCATTGTACAGTCAGTCGGCTTACAGTATTTACTTTATGTTAACGAGACATTTTAAATAAAACATGTACTAAACACGCTTGAAATACGATTTAAATTAAAGGCTATTTTATAACTTATAAAGTAGTTTATTATAAATTTACTATAGATATAAGTAAATAGAAAAATAGTATATATTTACATTACATTAAATAATTTACTGTCCAACTCTTGAAACAATACATTTACATTACATTAAATTATTAACTGTCCCGCTCTTCAATTCAGTTAATTATTATAAATTAACTATAGATATAAGAAAAAGAAAAAACAATATGTTTACATTAGGCTATTACCTGATAATATTGGTTGCGCTTATTTGCAAGCGATTTGTGGACAAACCAAACATCTGACTGAAAAATGTTTGAAATAAAATATGTAGATCAACTAATTTTCTACAACTTTGCCGCTGGAAGTTTCTTTCTACCCTAAAAATATATAAAGTTTACGCTTTACTACTTTTTCATGTCCCGATTAAAAAAAATCGAAGTATTTCTTATTGTATAAATTCCGAACATTTACTAAACTGGAGATATTTATACTGTTAGTTGCAACATATCACGCAGATTACAAATAAATAAAATTTGTCCTATTTAAATAATCCTAGTACTGTGCAGAAGCTTGTAATTGAAAGCGCGTCCAATACTAAAAATTGCTCGGCGGCCCTCTAATCGATGGATTTGACACAGACTGTATTTTTCTTACAAAACGACAAAGACTGGTGTTGGAGGGAGAAGGGCATTACTGCTTCTGCGCAAACCACGCGCCATCCTAAATGGTACTACCTATACCACAGTACGCACTGTATGTCCGTCGTCCTATTACATAAAATGAATAGTATACAAATAGTATTTATTGTGTTTAGTGTCTTGCTGCATAAATACATCTTAATTTTTGACGACTTCTACGAGCAAGATACGTCTAATGATGGAACATAGTTCTTAAACGAATCAATCATAGACGAAAGTAGTCACATGACGTTTAATACAAGGTAAAATATTAATTAACAATTTAAAATAGTCAATCATTAAATCGACATACAAAATACTTTTATTTGATTTTAACATGATAAAATAGACCAATTTCTTTAAATGTTTGATACGATTATTACATAGTACATGAAGGTCTCAATATAACTTGAAAGTACATCACATGTGTCCCATTAGCTTTTACGGTTGAGGGTTGTTTAAATCAAGGCTGGTGCCGGAAGAAGTTCCCCATTAAGCGGAAAATTTTAACGGCAACTGGGTCGGAGCCGTGTAATATAATCTTATGACACTGAAATCCAACGACCCGTGAACCAACTTACAGCGCCGGAATGGCTGTATTTCTGTATAACAAGTGAACCAAGTTGTGTAATATAAAACTATAGTTAGGAATTGTTTCAATTTTACTTTCTCACTATACTATAGTATAGAGAAAGTATAGTGATCGCAAAAAAAATCGATGTTGAGATTTTTGTGGAAATATCCGTTTTGGGACCCCCTGAGTCCAAAAAAGTGGTTTTTACAAAATGTCTGTCTGTATGTATGTCTGTATGTATGTCTGTATGTCTGTATGTCTGTATGTCTGTATGTATACAAAGCTAGAGAGAAAACTATTCGATCGATTTCAACCAAATTTGCACCAGACATGTCCAGTACGCCTGTATAGATGCACGAAAAAGGGTTTTGAACAATTTTGAAAAAAAAACCCCTTTTTGGCCAAAAAACCCTCAAAAAATCAGTTATTATTTTTTTATAAAAAAACGGCTCTAACGATTTTGATAAAATTTGGCTTATTTGTAGCCTTTAATGTGCCCTACCATATGCAAAAACCCGCATCTTTCTAAAAATTCTCGTTTAGCTAATAATAATAACTGATTTTTGGGGGTTTTTTGGCCATAAAGGGGGTTGTTTAAAAAAAAATTTCAAAACCATTTTACGTGCATCTATAAAGACCTAATTGACGTGTTTGGTGCAAATTTGTTCGAAATCGATCAAATAGTTTTCTCTCTAGCTTTGTATAC
>JAGFPH010004156.1:58890-72105 GCA_018207615.1 Philaenus spumarius
ATATATACATATATATATATGAATTTTAATGACACCCCAAAACGTGTTCTGGGGACCATGATCGGTGCTCATTTGCTACTCCCGACCTTGGGTCTCACCATAAGGGCCACTGCAATAGCTCATTTTTCCTATGGAAATTCGCTAATAAGGCAACACACAAAAATACACAAAACGTATTTGGCCAACAAGTTAGAACTATGTCTGACGGTTTTTGTATTTTTGTGTGTTGTTTTGTTTATTTTGACGATGTTTCAATTGACGTAGAGTTGTGTGTGAACTGTGTGTGTTTTGTATTATAATATGTGTTTCGTGGTACAGCGTTTTGAAAATGCGATTAGTCGCGAAACAGCTGCCACATTTTATAAACTAAGACCTGGATGACGATGACGGTAAGAAATAAAAATGTATAAATTTAAAATGATTTTGTTTTTAAAATATAATTTTAATGTTAAACGTGAGATGTACCATCTTCAATATTATCATTATTTTATTCATCGTTAATACTTAAACACCAAATTTGAAGTCATAGGAGTGTACGAGTTATAATCATTATTTTTAATTTTTAATAAATTACCTGCTTACACGCTTCCTCAGCAAGGGTTAAACTAATTAAATTACAAGTGAAAAATTGCTGAGGAAGCGTGTAAGCAGGTAATTTATTACAAATTAAAAATAATAATAAATAAAACCACTGTAGGCTGCAAAAAGAATTGAGATTGTTTTCAATGTCGCAATGCGAGGTATTCAGTCTATTAATTCATAAATGCAGTAAAACCGTACAAGTAAAATCGACCAATATCTGGAAGATCAGGATAGCTTAGTTGGTAGAGTGTTGCCGCGGAAAGGCAAAGGTCCTGGGTTCAAATCCCGGTCTTGGTCCATGTTTTTTCACTTGTAATTTAATTTAGTTATAATCAGTTGACTGACCAAAATATAGATAGGGCAGGGCAAACAAGAAGGAACACATGCCGTCAGCCAAACAAACAAAAACCTATTCAAAATCTGCCGATCTTACTATCCAGAATGACCATAGTTACTCAGTTAGTGTAGAAAATAACCTGAGAATATTACATCGTTGTACGAAAATGAAAGTGAATGAATACTGCATTAACTTGACAGTAGCTCAATTTAGAACGAAACTCAACTTTTAATCCAATGCGATGATACGATGCGTGTGCGTGTTGGTGAGGTTAGGTTGGTTTTTTTTTAACAATGTGTACATTTTTGTATACTATAAGATGGGAAACCTCATCAGAAACTTGAAAATGGCTGAGTAGCCGAAACGGCAGTCGTTGCACGACGAATACAAGTAACGAATATTGAAGACTCATATTTAATACATCAATATTCGCAACGGCGGTAACCAAATGTTGTGGCATTCTTTTTTGTTGCAGTTAACGTAATAAATAAATTATTACTTGCAAAAACTATTAATATTTATAACCGAACTACTTTTTATAGTAGATTTTTCTACAGTGAAGATTTGTATAAGGTCAATTTCAGTTAAAAGGATTAGCCTACAACTTTGTTTTTTCCTTCCGTTAAATATACTGAATAAACGCGTTACAACACAAAAACTAACATAGGTGTTATTGACAATTTACCATATATTTCTTCAGAAGGTCCTCTCGTATAGAACTGATACAGGTCGGATTCTTCGCTCCAACCAAAACGATTTCTCACTTGCAACAAAGCTTGGAATACTGAAGACATTCCTAGGCCATCGATGTTGTACGACATTTGCTGAGCGAACGGTGCTTTGTCGCTGGCTTTCAATTGAATCTCTTGCCATATATCCGGTTGTTGGTAGGACTCGTTGATCTGAGATGAGATAAAACCACATCAAAGTTATTTATAAATTGTCTACTTACTTTAAGCAGGTAAGTTAAGATCAAGCTATAGTGTTTCCAAAATCATTAGGTTAATCAATTTTGTATAGGTTGTTGTTATATTGTTTACGCTGTGATTGTGAATCACTAGCATTCTGTATATTGACGTCATCATCTAGTTAAAGTGACGTGATTAATTTTATTAAACTAGCCATTATAATAATAATAGTCTTTATTTAGTGAGGCGAAGTTAGGACCTTTGGGTCCTCTCTTCCACTTATTCTCGAATTTACAAATACATAAATACATAAAAATTCATATTCTATATAATAAAAATGAATTGTTATTCCTTTGTAAGCGCATCACTTGAGAACGCCAATTTGGCTATTTTTTATTTTAAAATGTTCGTAATAGTCCGAACTAGGTTTTTATATAAAGAAAAATTTGAAAAATTTCCGAAAAAGTTTCAAATTTGGAAAACTAAACAGCCTCTTTTTGTGTGGACTCAAGACCATCGTGCACAAAAACAGCTGTTCGTATAAAAAGCTTACTTGTTCTGTTCGTATATAAAGAAAAATTTGAAAAATTTCCCAGAAAATTGTCATTCTTTTTTTCATGAACTCAAGCCCATAACTCAGGAAACAGCTGTTCTAATAAAATGCTTGGTAACACATGTTTGTTTACATTTCCATAGCAACTTTAATCAGCATTTATAATCAGACTAGGGGAGACCCCTGCGTGCTCCGCACGCCAATCCCCAATGGAAACTTTTAAAAACAAATGTTATGTTTTATTTAAAATAAAGTTGTAGGATTAATAATAACCTCAAAACTAAGATAATAAATAATGATAAATGTTCAAATCAAATTATTTCTTATATTTGATAACAGCAGTTATAATAATGGTTAAAAGAACCAGCAAGGCTCAGGTCTACACTTTAAAAGCCTAACCTAAAAGCTAGAAATACAAAAATAATTGCTTCAAATTTTGAAATCAGCTGTTAATGGAAATACTGGAACAAACAGCTTCAAATATTATCTGTTATTTTATTCAATTGGTTGCTATGGTAATAAATGTAAATACATGTGTTGGTTTATCATTCTAGGCCTAACCTAAGAATTTGTTCCGACTAAATTTACAAATATTGAAATAATTAAAGGTTTTTATTGAAATGAATTATAGCCTATGTTACTCAGGGAAAGTGTAGCTTTTTATTAGTAAAAATATTTTTTTCAATCAGTTCAGTAGTGCCAGAGATTTACCCCCTACATACAAACAAACAAACAAAAAAACAAACTTTACCTCTTTATAATATTAGTATAAATGTATGAAAAGTTAATAGAACAGCCATACAACCTTCCAAAAATCACACTTATAAGGTTTCTCTTCTATGTGTGTGTCAATCTTTTTATAGGTTAATAAGTAGCAGATTTAATTTAAAAATATAATTTACATTAACTGTCATATTATTTTACAGAACAGCTGTTTTTGTTTTTAATTTATTTATTTTTAATACCAAATGTTTTAATGTAAACAAAGGAGACGTTTTTAAATTCTCATGTATTTCTTATGGGGATGTTTCGTTTTTTGGGGACATCAAAAACCCCTTAGTTTTTAATTTTAGAAAAAACTTATATTTTTCCCTCGTTCCTTGAATTGATACCTTTAATTTGATGCCTCTCCCATCATCCTCCGATTTACCAAATTAACACAATTTTGAATCTAAAATTTCGCTTACAGAATTATATATAAGGATTATTCTTCTTCAACCAACAGCTTTTTTAGCTTAGATTGACCAACTTAAAGCAAACAAAAACAAAAATCAACTAAAAATGCTTACTTTATTTTAATTCAATTTAAACATTGGTTGTTACATAATATTATATAAAACAGCAGTGTTGGATCAAAAACTGAACATGATTTAGGTTAGGCCTACAATGAACCAAAACACGTTTATTTGCAACTAATTTAGAATCTGGATTTTTACAATTCTTCACAACTATCAGTTTTTTTTAGATTAGGTAATAGCACACAAAAGGTTTACAAACTATAAATCTAAATTTGTGTAGTATATTCTTAAGTGGCATAAAACCATTTTTTAGTTCGATTACGTAAGTCAATGTAATGAAATGGAATAACTACCCTTTAAATTAAATCAAGCAATAGCGAAACATTGCTGGGTCCACTAGTTACAAATAAAAATTTATAAATAAACAAAACTACAAATAATAATTACTTTTAAAACATAATGTACATATTATATATAAGAGCTAGATAAAATTATGAATACAGTCTCATCAGTTTGTTTGAGTCGAAATTATTCGAAATTACATATATTACAAGAAATAATATTTTGATAGTGGTGCAAAAAAGGTTTGATCTTGAATAAAAAGAGAATATTTCATCATTGCCATTTTTGGACAACTACATCTTTAGGTCTTTATATATATTTAAAGTTATGAAATCTGTTACTATTAGGAGTGAACGTTTTCAGATCTGCAGTACAGAAATGATTGTTTGTTTGGTCATAGCATCAAATATTTCGTACCCAGAGCAAAATTGACTGTCTATTCAAAATTGTATTATTTAATCGGCAAAACGTGTTGACGGACTAGAGTGTAGTAGGCAATATATTGGCCTTTAAACGTTAAAATAAAAGAACATACAAATATTGTGTGGTTAGGCTTAAGTAATATATCAAAAATTGAGGAACAAATTTAATATGGTCCAAAAATCGTAAATTCAATTGGGAAGAGGCAAAAATTATACACCGGGAAAGTAACTTGTACAAACGAAAGATAATTGCAGTCTCGTACATAAATACAGAGGACACTCATATCAGCTAAAGAGCATAAGAAGTAAGGCCACTATGGCTCCCATTATTAAAAAAAGAACTAAAATTAGATTATAATATCTCTAATACTAATACAAAAAACAAGCTGAACTTTTACCTGTCGATTCTCCACGTGGAGTTTTAACTCGATCGAGGGCAAGGAAACTAAACTTAATGAACAATAAGTCACTTCTCTACCTGGCTGCCATTCCCTTGACCAGTTGTTGTTTTGAATCCGGTCTGTCAACACTTTTTGCCGTCAGGTGTGTGTTTGTGTATTTCTGTGTTTGTCACATTGTGTGTTTGTGTATTTCTGTGTTTGTCACATTGTGTGTTTTTGACTTCTCAGTTCTGCTCTGAGATGTACTTACAAAGATGTTTAAGGTTAGTGGTACATTTTTACTTTCTCCACCCTATACGCAGTATATGGAGAAAGTATTGTTTTCGTCCAAATTTTCGAATTTGAATTTTTAGTTGAATTATCTGTTTTGGTGCTCCCTGAACCCCAAAAAATTGTTTAGTGCAATTATCTGTATTGGTGCTCCCTAAACCCAAAAATATTTTTAGTGGAATTTTTTGTTTTGGTACTCCCTGAACACAAAAAAGTGTTTTTTTGGTGATGTCTGTCCGTGTGTCCGTTGTCTGTAAGGATGTGTACAGAGCTGGAGACAATACCAACAGGTCCAATTTTGATGAAATTTGGCATGTAGGCGTAGTTCTGGAATATCTCCAGGCGATTTTTTCATTTTTTCAAATTTTAGATTTTTAAGGGTTTTACCCCCTAAAAATTGCCAAAAAACGAGAAAAAACTTAATTTCTCTAAAACGGCTCTAACGATTTTGATACAATTTGGCTTATTTGTGGCCCTTAATATACCCTACCATATGCGAAAAACCGCATCTTTCTAAAAATTCTCGTTTAGGTAATAATAATAATAATAATAACTGTTTTTTCGGGGTTTTTTGCCAAAAAGGGGATTGTCTTGCAAAATTCTCATAAACTACTGTACGGATCGGAACGAAATTTGGTATGTAGCTTCCTCTAGGGCTTTAGTGGGTCACGTAGAAAGGTTTCAAAAAATTAGAAATTTTAGGGGAGTTTGGGGGGGAGTCAATAATACTAAATCACGATTTCTCTAAAACTACAGAACGGACTGTAATGAAATTTGGTATGTAGTTTCCTCTAGGGGCGTAGGTGCTGATAAGAAATGGTTTAAAAAATTCGAAATTTTAGGGGGGTTTGGGGGGTTCAAAGTTACTAAATCACGATTTCTCTAAAACTACTAAACGTATTGGAATGCAATTTGGTATGTAGCTTCCTCTAGGACCACAGGTGCTGTAGAAAAGGATTTTAAAAAATTCGAAATTTTAGGGGGATTTGGGAGAGAGTCAATGATACTAAATCACGATTTCTCTAAAACTACAGAACGGATTGGAATGAAATTTGGTATGTAGCTTCCTCTAGGGCCGTAGATGCTGATAGGAAAGGGTTTCAAAAAATTAGAAATTTTAGGGGGTTTGGGGGGTTCAAAGTTACTAAATCACGATTTCTCTACAACTACTGAACGGATTGGAATGAAATTTGGTATATAGCTTCCTCTAGGGCCGTAGGTGCTGATAAGAAAGGGTTCCATAAATTCTAAATTTTAAGGGGGGTTTGTATTTATATTTATTGATATTATATATTTTTTATTATACAGGCTAGCTAGTATAATAATATAATATGGATGTGTGTTACATGCATCTAATATTTTCTATGGTAACATTTTCCTACTTTTGCAATACTAAATAACCACCTCCTTAGCTACTTTTGGGAAGGTATCAAGTTTCAACTAGGAGAAAGTATGTGGCAGTTATCTGGTACCGTTTATCAGTTTTACATTTCTTTCTTTAACATAGGACTAGATCTATAGGTTTATGTTCCCTTAGTTTTAGACACTGAATAATGGGAGTTGAATCGTATTCCCGAAGCATCGTGCATTGATTTACAAATAAATGATGGAAAAATGTCCGAACAATATCCAATAATAAAAGTATAGATTATGTTTGGCGGAATTAAAACCACTTAGAAACTGTTTAAAAACTAAGTAAAAATAAATAATAATTACCAACAGTTTCCTGAAGAGGAGTCGAACTTCGTCGATCGGAGCGAAACTATGCACAACCCATGTAAGATTGTAACTGTCCATTGTATGACTGTACGGAGAACTCAGAAACTTTGCTCTCGTAGGAGTTCCTGTTTAACAAGAGAAACCAGAAAAACGTTACGTTTTCACACAACACAACTTATAATTTAAGATATAATAATAAAGTTGGATATAGAACATCGTTGCTTATTCTATATACAGAGAGCAAACATATTGGTTGATCAGACGCTTTGTCAGGCTGAAAATAACATTTACAAATTTCAAAGCTAAGAAAAAAGAAACAGCAAGAGACTTTAATCAGTACTATTGTTCTTCGATTAATTCTTTACTGGGTTTTTTTATATGTAAACAAAGTTAGACAATATTAATATACAGGGTAATATAACAATAATATTATTAAATATTACCTGTTATTCGTCCGTCATGTGACTTATTTTGGTCGTCAGAATCTTATGACGCGTTTCGTTTAGACAATATATGATATGTTTAGACTATATCGTTTGTATATTTTGTTTTAAACCTTCATCATATCATAATGATTATTTATTGGTTATAATTTTTTTTTCAAAAAAAAAACGATTAAAGTAAATTGATTGATGGCGTTCGTGATTCGACCTTTTTGCACACATGGTTATTTCAAGCTGTCGTTGAAATTTTAATATGAGATGCATAATTCGGCATAACTAGAGTTTTTTTTTATCTTACGTGAAAGGGACGACCATCGATGTATAAACACACTTATACATCGATGGGGACGACCTATATAGTAACTAAGATAATCATTACACGTGAGATTATGCCAGTTTGAAGTTGGGCGTTATAAAATCGACTCAAGTTTTTTTTACGTGAGACGATAATTTGGAATTTTCCCAGTAAATACTTTAAACTATGGTTTAACTTATTTCCAAATTCTCACGACACTCCCATCAAAAAAGAATCCAAAACCGATATACATGTCGAGAAAACTAAATTTACAAAATTAAGTTTATAAAATACTAAGCACACTGCAACCATACTTGCGATACTTAAAAAAATGTCTTATTGAGACAATGTATGTTTAAACTTAAAGCAAATAAACAGTATAGCTGGGGGAAAAACATGCGTGGTTCGCACGCTAACCCTCTTGCTACGTCCTCATTCATAGGCATATTTAGTATTTTGTCTTTAATTAGGGTGTAGAATCAAAGCTAACATGGTAAATAATATTAATAAACTTTTAAAATAACCAACCCCTATAGAGATAAAGTTAACCTACTTAAAATTATTTCATTGTATTAAATCAGTAGTTTAGAGGTGTTAGAGTAAACAGCTGATCGTTGTACCAACAATGGACATTTTCCTATGTATATTAAACGAACTCAACAATCACATATATTATTTCTCAAGGCCATATATTTTTTTGTCGGTACGCCATAACTTCCTTAATACATCATTAAATTACATGAATGAGGCATCATTTTAAAGCTTTCCTTAACCGCTACACCGAAAAAATATACAAAATACAATTATACGAAAAATACAAAAAAAAGAAAAAAAATCCGAAAGTAACAGTGATGAAAGATCAAGTAAGTTGTAGGGATATTTTCCTGGCGTTGGCAACACTGATGATAATAATACCCAGCTATATGGTGTGTACTTTAATTAAGTGGGATTTAAGTAAGTTAGAATTTCGAATGCTTCGCACGGGTCAGCTAGTATATATTGTAAATCAACAAATAGCTTAGCTTTCAGTTTCAATATTTTAATGACAATTTTAGACCATAACACAAAGGCAGTTTAGTGAACAATTTTATTTTTCAATTCAAACTGTATGTTTAAATATTTCTAAGAATTAGTCATTCTCATTAAAACATTTAGGAATTGTCGATCGTTTCGCCTATTTCATTCAAGTATTTATTGTCGAACCGATTTTCATTTTCGAAATAGGCGAAACGAAACTATAGTCAGCGACTAAGAAAAAGAAATAAGTAACTTCACTGTGAGCAGAAAAAAAAGTTATTAAATTTATATAATTACCAATTTATAACGTAAAAACAAAACAATATCATTAAAACAGTTACTCTGTAATTATTTAATATGAGAACAGCATGCATAAAACTCTACAAACAATACACATCCAGCGCATATATTATTTTCTAAATCTGAAACCAAAGTTATAAAGTTAAATTCAGTACTTTAGGTAGTTGCTGTACAGTAAGTTAAAAGTAAGGTTTAGTACAATTTTCTGCCAATCCTAACGTAACACTTTCACTTAAGTTTGTCGACGCGTTTCGTAGTTCCTCCATTATCGATACCTATTTCAGTACTCTTACTTCGTGGATCCTAGCAGATATAATTTGTATAATAACTTCAGTAAGTTAAAAGCTTAATATAAAATAATAAGTGCCACTAAAACTATCTTTTGTCTAACCACGTCATATTTTTAGTAAAAGATAACATACTAATGTATTTATTTACAATTTATGATTCTGGTCCAAAATATATTTTAAGGTTTGATTCACTTTCAAGCATCGTACTACTTTATTTCGAATGACTAAACACAACAACTACAACATATTCTATTACATAGAATGTAGCATTTGAGTCGCCAGTATAAATAACATATTGGAAGAGTTTAAAGAAGACTACCAGCGTTTAAATCCCTTTGCTATAAGTAACATTCAATGTTATCGCGATCAATGAACGCTTAGAAGTGGGTATTTACGAGATAACAACTCCAGTAAGTAGAAATATATTTCTAAACCAATTTCAAATAAATCTCTGAAATGTATTCCAGATCTCTTATCTGGACCTCATCTTTATTCTGTGAAAAAGTGAATTAAACAGAAAACAATTAAATATTATTTGTTGCACAAATCATACAAACATGTGCACGCAAGCAAAACTAAATAGGAACTGTCGTAGTACTTACGAACAATGTAAATTGAGTAATTCCGTTACTCGAGTGACGGATTGGCCTTAGTTTAGTAACTATCTTATTTGTTTCAGTTCTTTTTCTTCTTGAAATAGTATCATAAATTAAATAAGAAAAACAAATTAAATTTTACAGTAGTAGAGTTTACACTAGCAAAAAAACATGTTTACAAACTGAGTTGCTCAAATCAAAATGTTTCCGCTTTTAAAACTGTTAAGAAACTTTGTTTACTCCTTAGACACAAATAACGAAATGCAATTGCTTTTCTTTTCATAATAACTTAAAACTAATTGTGTCAAGTTTCAGGCCTCTAACTTCGTAGCAAGTTTAAGTTATTGACCGAGCGTAAGCGAGGTCTCCATTTTAACTCGACCGTTCGGCATTTCGTCTGTGTGTCTGTATGTCTGTGTGTCTGTGTGTCTGTATGTCTGTGTGTCTGTGTGTCTGTCTCAGGATTACGGCCAAACGCCTTGACCGATTTTGATGATTTTTTGCGTGAATGTTCCTTATTCCTAGGCCGAGCCATGTATATATACGGTTTTTTTCCATTTTTCATTTTTAACCCCTTAAATAAAATAAAAATGGCGGCCGGACCGGTTCTCTCATTGTAAGCTTTTTTCCAAAGCCAGTTTGTGGCTTAACCGTAGGTCGAATTTAGAAACTAATAACATGTTGCTAAAAGCAAATTAAATTTTAAACAAAATTGTATTCTTGATTTTTTTCCGTATCTCTAACGGTAAGCTCACAAAATGGCCGTAAACTTAGAATTTGTTAAAAATCGTCCAAGTTTTTGTATTTCAACCATGTTTTATACGTTTATTCTAAACCAATTCAAAAGTGTTCCATAGCTTTTTTGTAGATAAAGGTTTAAAGAATTCATATATGACAGTAAAAAAAAATTATTGAAGTAAAATTAAGAAAGTTATTAGCTCAAGAAACAATCACGTTCAGTAACGAAAGGAAAATGTTTAACTTTAGGCCTACATAAAAAGTAGTAAAAAGTATTGTAATTTTTTTCATAAATGTAAAAGTTTCGTAATTTAGTTCTAAATAGAATTGTATAAAAATATTTATCAATTTCAAATTTCTTATTTTGAAAACACCAGTTTTTATGTTCCTACTACAAGACTGCTAACAAAACTAGGCCCGTTTTGAATAGTAATTTAGGAATATATCATTTGCCCAAAAATGACATATTATTATAAGAAAGTGTAGAGGATAAATCAAAGAATTGAAGTGTATACCTGTAAATTATCATTGTAAATTTCATAAAAGTATTTGACTTAGCTTTTCTTGAATTACAAAATGAGATAAAACAAGTGAAACCTCGCGGCGATAAAGGACTTACAAAAAATGACCGTAGGACACTGTGGGAAGTGTTGGTACATGGGTTGAGATCACTATCACGACGTTTTAACATCGTTTGTTTTCATTATTTCTAATATTGGAATATGATATGGAACTTAAGTTAACTTATGATACATTGTTAAGTTTGAGTTATTTAAGTATGTAAATATTTAATTGTATGTTGTCCCTCTATAACGCGATGTTTTTAGCTATCTTACGCATTATTAACCTAAATAAAACACAATGATAATAAAAGAAAATCTTTAGCAGTTAAAGCTCAAGAAAAGAAATCAAAACGAGAACTAGAAATCCCGGAATCGCGGGAATTGTAAATAATGTTTCACTGGCTAAACCTTGTGCTTACTTCCTTACTGGCAGACTGTTTTTAACCTAAGCTCAAAACCACATTTGTTATTTCAACGAGCGAGGTCTACTGTTCACAGAACTACTAGTAATTTATTTTTAAGGGTAGTTATCCCATTTCATCCATAGAATCAAAAATCGAAATTCATTCTTTTTCCTATGTATAACCTCAAAACAATATGTAACAAATTTCGGCTCTGTAACTTGTAGGAAGTAAGTGGAATTTATATTTATTTAGTGGAGGTTTATATTATTTAACCCCTTAAATGTAAAAATGTAAATGTTTTTAACGATGTCAGAATATTCTTTGTGCAAATGAATCACTTTGGTCCTGATCGGCCAAACGGTCTGGGTTTGCTTAGGAAATGAACATACAAATTGGATCATACATACCCGCAGAATTTCCTTCTTAAGTATAATGTAGATATAAAAATAGATGCAGCCTATATGAAATTATTTTTCTTGGTGGTACAAAAATAACATAATATAGATTAAATTATTTCGATCACACTTTTGTGCGAACTCTGGGGTTTGGGACCGAAGCATACAGGAGGTTTGTGAAGTATGCTACAGTCATGTTAGTTTCTTTTCAACTTTTACTACTTATTACTCCTATCACATACAATAAACTTAATAATTTTATTTTAACACC
This sequence comes from Philaenus spumarius, assembly GCA_018207615.1. Taxonomy (NCBI): domain Eukaryota; kingdom Metazoa; phylum Arthropoda; class Insecta; order Hemiptera; family Aphrophoridae; genus Philaenus; species Philaenus spumarius. The sequence continues at coordinate 70,975 of JAGFPH010004156.1, forward strand.
ATAACTGGTTATAACACCTTTATTAAAAATAAATCATTAAACACGTGCGTAGCGATATCACAAATTATATTTACCTGAGAGCTGGATAAACTTTCTAGCTTTTCCGAGTGAATTTTCCGACTCACAACTGAAATTTCCAAAGTCTGATCCCTGAATATTGTCTATTTTCAAACTATAGACATTACCTTTGGAATGCATTTGGTATCTCTTTAAAGATGTAAGTAGATCGCCATCAAGATACCAGACGACCTGAAAATAAAATAAAACTTATATTAAATATACGACTGTTTCACCAAAGATTTAAACAAAATGTCATAAAAAACGACGCATTCTTTCTTAAAATACCATTCAGCTGGTTGACTTAAACAAATCATGTGTTTTAATGATTACAATACTATATAATAATATATCTTTTACAAAGTAATGTATTGCAAAACTAATTGTATGACAGCTGATACGAATATCGTTTTAGTATTTGTATTAAACAAAATAAAAGCTTAATTATTTATTTTAAGATTAGGTCTAGAGACTAGTAAACACTTTGACAATAGATTGCGAGCTGAACGAATATATTATAATTTTAATTCGGTTAAATAAGTTATTTTATTTAAGGAATACTTTAAGTACAAAATTATTAGACATTTGACTGCCACTGACATTTGGAGTTGGGTTTCCATGCACCAGACACGTCAACTGCGCAGTGCATTCCTCGTTGGTATGATACCAGGTGTTGTCTACCTCGATTTCCGGTGGATCTGAAATGACAATTGCTTGATTTATTTTTACGAAATATACTATGAACTTACTAAAAAAGGCGTCTGTATACAAACTTATTATTCGTACAACTAATTTGTATAAATTTACAGAATTATTTTCACCTAGTACTTTGAATTTTAAATCGTTTCAACGTGGATTCTATCAAATTTAAGTTCATATTGGTATGCTTGCTTATTGCCTGTGTTATACGACGATCTAAACCATGGTTTTATGAACAAATAAACACCATACTCATCTGTTCGACCTTCTACTCATTACGACATACATCCTATCTTATCTCTCGTCCTCTTTTCTGTCGGCTAATATCTGTACCAATCTTACAAAAGAATAATTAAGGGAACGGAAACGATACTG
>JAGFPH010004156.1:91878-102500 GCA_018207615.1 Philaenus spumarius
TTCGCTTAAAAGAAAAACGTTTTTGCTTAAAGCAGTTTTGCTGGATAAGTGTGCGGCCGGCCTAAGCCAAAATATTCATAGCTATTTCTACAGGCAGTAAGAAACTGTCATAAGCTTATAAAGATTTTTCCGTTTTGGTGAACTGACATAATCCACAAATATGTTATGGACTTAACCATCTTCTAGTATCTTCTAGTGAAGATTCAAAAGATGCAACCCACTTTTCTTGACAACAAATTAAAATACCTATCTCATAACTGTGAATAGTTCAAATGTATTATATTTAAATAATGCCAAACAAATTTAGGAACGAAAGTTGGTTTAATACACTACATAAAATGTGAAATTTATTAAAATGGAACGTTTTCATTTTCTTCTACTATAAAATTACATATTTGAGGGTTACGCCGCTTAGGCTGGACAGTTATAAATGTGTAACGTCACTGATGAAGATGACTTGGTCATCGAAACACGTTTGACTACTAAACGGTTTACATGAGACAGTGCGTTCATTTTATTACTAGTAGTTCTGTGAACAGTAGACCTCGCTCGTTGAAATAACAAATCTGGTTTTGAGCTTAGGTTAAAAATAGTGTGCCAGTAAGGAAGTAAGCAGAAGGTTTAGCCAGTGAAACATTATTAGCGAATTTCCATAGGAAAATGAGCTATTATTGCAGTGGCCCTTATGGTAAGACCCAAGGTCTGGAGTAGCAAATGAGCACCGATCATGGTCCCTAGAACACGTTTTCAGGTGTCATTAAAAATCATATATATATATATATTACAACGGAACAATTCAACGTGTTCTTTTGTTGTATAATAAGTTACATTACCTACTGGAAGCCTTTAGCGAAAATTTTATCTTTAGCTTAGGTGATGCAACTGGGTGTCTGATACCTATTTCTATAAGTATTTCGACTGACTCTAACACTTTAAAATAGCTTCCAGAAATTAATAAGTTTACTAGCTCTGAATTTAATTTACGAGAACTCTTGATTATTTTTGATCTCAGGGAAATGAGAACAGTGGAACAGCCCTTATAACTTACCTTATTTGTGCTTTGATTATTTCTACAGCTAAACACATTTATTAGACTATTTCTAATAAAGGAAATTATCATGAATGGATAACCATAAACAGGTAATTGATTACTCTCAGTATTTCAGTATAAAAATTAATAATTAATTTATTCAAAACTCAAAATCAAAACTTTTTCAAAATTAAACATAAACAACTCACTTTTCTCACCGTCTGCTTGTACATACAATTTCTATCCAATATTAATGTTAAACCTATAATTCTAATTTCTAATAGGCTTGGCAGACAGTCTAATTTTATAATCAATTTAATTTTAATTTATTTGAATTTAATTTATTTACATTTATTATTTAAATTTAGGGAATATCGAATTTACATTTATTTAATTTATGATTTGAATTTAATTTGAAACTAACCTATCTCAACCAGTACTTTAAATATTTTTATTGAATTTACTCAGGCAATTAATTAAAATGGGGGACAACGTATTCTCGTTTACACAGACCTTAATTCAGCGTTTTTCACCTCCGGTTTTCCGTGATGGATGCCGCTATGTTGATGGGCTGGTGCTGGAGCTGATATGATGCTGTGTCTGGTAGCCTGGATTTTCTGATTTAAAGTTGTTGGGTTGATATGATGGCTACAGTTGTACTTGAAGAGCAGATCTGGTAGAATCTAGTAGAGTTACAGTTGATCCTATTTCTTCCTTGATTCGTGAGAAGTGAAGTTCCGTTTAGAAGATCATGTCCTGAAGGATTGCCTATGTCGTCTCAGTATCGCCAAATAGAGTTATTTTTGCATTAACTCATTTGGATAGGCCGTAGAGTTACTCCTGAAGAACTACTTCTGACTTGTAGTTTATATTTGAAAGTTATTTAAGTTAACGAAGAAAAAATATAATAGTAGTGCTCGTGATACTAAAGTTTTTTAGCATAACACGTAGTATATGAACTGGTAGAATAATATTTGCTGCAGAGTGACGTGAAGTCTACATTCGTAACAATTTGAATCTAGAGTGAGTTTTAGAGCGAATGAGAAATTGGATTTTCCGCGTTCAAGCCTTTATACACTTCGTGACGTCATTTCTTACATGCCCTTTCCCTCATTTTTTCAGTATGCTAATTTTCCTTTTGTATTAACTTTTTTCGTCTAGAAATATGTCTAAATTCGCACTGGTTAAATTTATATAATTTTCTTCTTTTCTTTTCCTTCCATTTTCCTGGAAAACACCAATTTCCCTGGTTAGTTTGGTTGTTAGTTGACGCCCCTTTCTGTAACCACTGCTTCATCCCTTCCACTTTGACCATTGCATCTTACTTGTTTTTGATTCCTCGCTGTATCTTTTTTTCCTTTTCATTTTTCCTTAATTTTCCTTTTTCACATTTTCCAGATTGTTTTTGGCTATCCGTACGTTTTTGAATCGTGTCTGTACTGTGATTTTTACGCGTGCGCGGCACGTCTACGCTTTTCCGCGACTTCCGCGACTGTCTTTCGCGTTCAATGTCTTTCTTGTTTGTTTACACCGATTGTCTTTAACACCTGTACAGTTCTAACACTTTTCACCATTTTTACTTATTTTTTCTCTTCTGGGACTTAGCCTACAATCGCAAAAAGTTCTTTGGGGGTTTTTTATTTACTACGCGAAAAATATTTAAGTTACTGGTTTCCTAACGATACAAAGTTAATCTAACCCTAAATCTCTTTACTTTATTATTATTTAAAATTCAAAAATTCAACTTTTATTAATTTAAAAGGCGTGAAAACTCTCACCATTTTATCTTAATTTAATTTTACTTTTTGTTCCCTTTTTTACACAGAACTATTCATTCTCTAATAACTCTTGTGAGTGAAAACCTTTGATTTTAAATATTTCTCCCTTTTTAGGGTGTGTGAAATTTGACACTTGAGCTAACTTTTTTATTTTCAATAATTTGACTTTTTCTTATTTAACCTTTTATTTTTGTCTACTTATGTAGATTCCAAAATGTATGACTTTTTCAGTTTCGAGTTAAATTGAACTTTTCCCTTAACTTTAACCCCTGTTTACTTTGGTAGTGTTACCTTTTACGATTTGAAATTCACACGGCCGTAACTCACGCGTTTAGCGCTACGTATTAAACCATGAAAACCACAAATGCATAAAATTCCTGGATTCCTTTATTCCCCCAAAACTCAGCTACTTTCAGGCTAAGTCAGATTTCCTTTCTTGACGTGTCCTAGATCAAGGTTCATCTTGGGAGATAAGCCTTGCTCTGATTTAACTTGTATTTTTGACTAACAATTGACACTCACTGAAGTCCGGCCTTGAAAACATCGAATTTTATAATTTAATATAAAAACCGATTTTTCCGCCTTACAACGGCTAATATCCGTTGTAATATATTATGTGTTCACACTCTAGCGACCGCATTTTAAGTCCGATTTGGTTCAAATTTGGTACACATGTTGGTTGTCTACGTCTACGTCGCTCGGACAAGTTCGTTAGCCAAAAAAATCCAACAACCGGAAGTACGTTTTTTGACCGGAAGTAACTATTTTTTTAGATTTTTCCTACGAGAATGAATATGTTTTAGGATTTTTTCTAGAAATTTAAATGTAGGATGTTATTCTGCACATTTTGTGTTTTTACGCTACCTTATAGCTCGCTTGGTTCTCCCAAAATCGATCAAAACTTAAAATACCATAAAAGTACCCAGTTCAAATCCATGTGGTGGATTTTACCGTGGGGTTGACGTGAGAAGCACGCAATTCATTATGTATTGAAGATACTTATAACACGGGGGTTGGCATGCGAAGCACGCAATGCTTTTTGTGTTGAAGATACTCAAAACACACGGAATGGCGTGCGAACCATTTTGCAGTTATTTAGCACCGTCGTGAATAGACCTATTCCGAAATTGTTGGTTGAAACCCTAAAACATAGGCATATAAACTTAATTTTGGAAATTTGCTTAACTCACGTTAGCGGTTCAGATGCGTGTCGAATTATTTTAAAATTCCCGCGATTCCGGGGTTTCTAGTTCTCGTTTTTTTCTTTTCTTGAGCTTTAACTGCTAAAGATCTTCTTTTAAGGGCATTGTGTTTTATGTAGGTTAATAATGAAAGCATAAAGTAACTACAAATATCGCGTTATTAAGAAAATCATAGAATTAAATATTTACATACTTAAATAACTAAAACTTAACAATGTATTTACAGTTCCATATCACATTTCAATATTAGAAATAATGAAAACAAACTATGTTAAAGCGTCGTGATAGTGATCTCAACCCATGTACAACACTTCCCACGCTGTCCAACGGTCATTTTTTGTGAGTCCTTTATCTCCGCGAGGTTTCATTTGTTTCATCTCATTTTGTAATTCAAGTAAATACTAAGTCAAATACTTTTATAAAATAATAATTTACAAGTGTAGGTACAGTTCAGTTCTTTGATTTATCCTCTACCCTTTCTTATAATAATATGTCCTTTTTGGGCAAAAGGATATATTCCTAAATTACTATTCAAAACAGGCCTAGTTTTGTTAGCTGTCTTGTAGTAGGAACATACAAACTGGTGTTTTCAAAACAAGAAATTTGAAATTGATAAATATTTTTATACAGTTCTAATTAGAACTAAATTACGAAATTTTTTTACATTTATGAAAAAAAATTACAAAAAATGTTTACTTCTTTTTATGTAGGCCTAAAGTTGAACTTTTTCCTTTCGTTACTGAACATGCTTGTTTCTTGAGCTAATAACTTTGTTAATTTTACTTCAATCACTTTTTTTACTGGCATATATATGAATTCTTTGAACCTTTATCTATAAAAAAAGGTATGGACCACTTTTGAATTGGTTTAGAATAAACGTATAAAAACATGGTTCAAATACAAAAACTTGGACGATTTTTAACAAATTTGAAGTTTACGGCCATTTTGTGAGCTTACCGTTAGAGATACGGAAAAAATAAAGACTACAATTTTGTTCTACCAGCAAAATGTTATTAGTTTTTAAATTCGACCTACGGTTAAGCCACAAACTGGCTCTGGAAAAAAGCTTACACTGAGAGAAACGGTCCGGCCGCCATATTTATTTTATTTAAGGGGTTAAAAATGGAAAATGGAAAAACCGTATATATACATGGCTCGGCCTAGGAATAAGGAACATTTGTGCAAAAAATCATCAAAATCGGTGAAGGCGTTTGGCCGTAATCGTGAGACAGACAGACACACAGACGAAATGCCGAACGGTCGAGTTAAAACGGAGACCTCGCTTCGCTCGGCCAATTATTCATATAGTGTCTATCATAATTCCAGTTCAAGGTACCGTTTCAAGGTGGCAGCCTAAACGTCCAAAATTTTTCTCTAGTGTTATTTTTTTTTCAATCTTACCAAACATTTCTAATAATACACATGTTTTCCAAAACTTTAATAAAATGCATGATTTTAAATGTTAAAATAATAACATTTAAAAAAAAAGTGGTACAAAAAAGTAACACTAAACAAACAAAAAAGTGTAAAGTGTTTAAGTGTGTGTGGTGTTATATAAAGTTTAAAAATGTCACCTTTATCAAAATAAATACGTACTTCTTTGATTGTTAATTTGAAAAGTACATAATGATAATAAAGATATTATTTTATAACATGTAGGTATTTATTTTAAAATGCCTTAAGGGCGAAGTAGTGAAGAGTACAATGCATATATTTAGTATATTCCAAGTGGATAAAATGAAGCATTTATAAACCTTACAGTCATAAATAGCTAGAAAAGGTCCTGCAACCCCTTCCATCATCTATCTGTTCACATAATGTTTATGTTCATTTTAATAAAGATTTAGGGATAAAAGTAACCTTCACCCTAAGACGGTATATAACTTTAAATCAAATTATTAAATTTATCATATATTAGAGGTTATAATAAAGGATAAAAACTACCAGCAGCATGACTTAGACCTACTCCTAAAAAGCTAAACTAAAGATTTTTTTTAAGTATGAAATCAGGTAATAGTCGATTTAACGGAAACACACTGAGCATCTTAAGTCAGCTGAGTTATGTATTTTAAGTTGACAGAACAGACAGCTGTTTTTAATATTTAGACGTCTACATTTTCTTTTCAAATAGCAGGCATACCCGCGGCTTCAGTCGCAGATATGAATAAATGAATGAAAGAAATATCATGATTTATATTTGTTTTTTGCCTTACTGGACTGGATATATTTACATAAATACCTTAATTCCTTGAACTGCTCGCAGTCCTGTTTTGATCACTTTCTATACGGTGACGTACGTTTCGCCTATTTTTTCAGGCATTTTCAAACCGTTTATAAACAAATTTTTTAAATGATTTGCATTTGTTTAATGCGCGTAAAAAAACTATAAATTATACACACTCCACAAACATTAACATAAAAACACAAACACACGTAATGGGGCATGAATATGCCGATGTAGTTTATTTTAAAATGCAACTCGCACACGTGCACCCCGGCCCGTCCTTGTCTCTGTACTGATTTTTTCTCTGTAGTTTTATTTATTTTGGAGATTGAAAGGGGTTCGGCTGTGATAATACTGTCAAACAAAGCGTTGGATTTGAAATGTATCTTCTCGTTTAACAAAGACTTTGGGTCTAAAATAGTTGCTTTATAAATGTGGAATTTTTCAATTACGTCCATGGTTGGTCCTTTGGAGCATTTATTTAAAATTTGCAAATTATTTTGGATATTATTGTAAGTATGACCGGTGTCTATTAAATGTTCAGCAAATTTTGATTGGTTTGGGTTAAGATTACGGTTGGGAATGTGCTCTTTGAAACGAGTTTTGAATGATCTTCCTGTTTGACCTATATAATGTTTTTCGCAATTGTCACAAATAATGATGATGTTGATCCACTAGCGTTGTAAGGATAATCCTCTATGTTTTGGTTTTATTGTTTTATCCAAGTTGTTTTTTGTTTTAAAAGCCAGTTTATAACCTTGTTTATGGAATATTCTGTCTGCAATGTGTCAAGTATAACCCATGGTAGTCAATACTTATATATTTTGGTTTTTCTTTTATTATTTCATTTTGATTTTTTTTTTCTCTTTTTTGCTATAAGTCGATCTATTATTGTGTGTTCGTAACCATTTGAAATTGCTATCTGTTTTATTATGTTAATTTCTTGATCGAAATCTGCTTTGTTCATTGGTATATTGATTGCTCTATGTATGAAACTATTGTATGCTGACATTTTCTGGTTGTGGGGATGATTAGAGGTGGCGTTTATTGTGTGGTTTGTTTGGGTGGATTTCCTATATACTTTGAAGGCAAATTTGGTTCCAACTTTGGTAATGGTTAAATCAAGAAAGTTTAAACTATTGTTGACTTCCATTTCACAAGTGAATTCGAGGGAAGGGTGTATTTTATTTAAATAATATTTAAACGTATAGCACGGAATTTGTAGCATGGACTGTGACCTCGAGATGCGCAGTGTACTCGGAGTTAATTCGAGTGGTGGGGGGTCAGAGAGGACCAGTCTACTACCGAGCTTTGAACGGAACACTTCGGTCTAGAAGCCCTTGTACGGGCACATTATTGTCCTTGCACAAATCTATTTACTACTTAACTATCGCTGTTTATTATTGTTTATTAGAGTTGTTTCTTTTTTATTGTTTATATTAGTATAATTAGGTTTAATGGAAGGCAGTGACAGTTATTAGGTAGAAAAGTTATTCACGGCCAAACCCGTGAGATCGTTGCTAATGTTTTCCACTTCATGAAAAGAGAAGCGGAAACAAATGCTCCGGTTAATTTGACAAAGGTTCAGGAACGAGTTTTGTACAGGCAACTGGTATTTCAAAGAGCACATTAAAGAGAATATTGAAGAAGGAAAACAGGTGTAGTGAATCTGGCAATTCTTTTAGTACTACAAACAAAGTTAGACACCGAACAAATATAAAAAGGGACTTAGATAATTTTGATTTAGGCGTAATTCGAAGGACAGTGAATGACTTTCATCGTGTCACTTTTGGCATGTGTGGTGAACGATACTTTTCATCACACTGTGATTAGTAATAAATTTAATATATTTATTTTCAAAATAACTTATCGTTTCCCAGTAACATTCCTGAAGTAAAAATGACAACATAGGCCTAGTTTACGTTTACAGCACTAACTAAATTATTGATTTTAATATTCACTAAATTAATTGGAACAGCTGATATCAAATCATCGCGTAATATTAAACGACACAATTTTAATACACTATTACCGATACTTTTACATGAATAAACGTAGGCCTACTGATGTATTTTTTTAAATAATAAGTTATAAGTTTACTTATTTTACTTAACACTTATAAATAGTATCAAAATGTAGTTTTTATTGTTATTTATGATTGTTTCTTTGTTAAAATAATTATTATTATATCTATCGTTATAATTAGTTTTAACGTTAATCGTGAACAAGAAATATGTCCGCGAGCGTTACCGACATCAGACAGACAAAAATTGATATCAGGCTTGTTTCGGATTGTTTGGTGTATGAAACGTAAATAAACGAAAAATCCCATATTCTCAATAGTCTAAAAACAAAACTCTTATGCTATTTATATATAGATATAAAAATTCTCATATCTATGCAGTATTTACATGTTGCAAGTAATACAACACAAAGCTGTCGCGGCAACTTTGAAAGTAAGTTGAGCGCAGTGTCCCTTCCCCTCCAGCGGACGGCGTCCCCACTTGCCTATATTCTTCCCACCCGCCAGCGCATCGTGAAGTCCATGCTAAAACTGACGAGCTATATTTAATTGTCTCACTGTTGTTATATTGAAAAAACAAATCGTGTCGTCGACGTATCTGTGGTATAGCCATATGTTTTTATAAAACGTGTTTGACAGATTCATTATGTATTTCTGTTCAATATTATTGAGAAATATCTCTGATAAAATGCTTGATAGTGGAGATCCCACAGCCAGTCCTTTTGTTTGGATGTAATATTTTTTGTCAAATTCAAAATAGTTTTGTTGTAAACATGTTGTTATGAGGGTAATGAGATCTTTAAACTTATCATTGGTCAGTGTGTTATTTTCTTTAGAAAATGAACAAAGCGGATTTCGATCAAGAAATGAACATAATAAAACAGATAGCAACTATTTAGACCCAAACTCTTTGTTAAACGAGAAGATACATTTCCAATCCAACGCTTTGTTTGACAGTATTATCAGAGCCGAACCCTTTCAATCTCAAAAATAAATAAAACTACAGAGAAAAAACCAGTACTGAGACCAGGGCGGGCCGGGGTGCATGTGTGCGAGTAGCATTTAAAAAAAACTACATCGGCATATTCATGCCCCATTACGTGTGTTTGTGTTTTTATGTTAATGTTTGTGGAGTGTTTGTGTATAATTTATAGTTTTTTTACGCGCATTAAACAAATGCAAATCATCTGAAAATTTTGTTTATAAACGGTTTGAAAATGCCTGAAAAATAGGCGAAACGTACGTCACCGTATAGAAAGTGATCAAAACAGGACTGCGAGCAGTACAAGGAATTAAGGTATTTACGTAAAGAAATATCGACTAAATATTGGAAGTTCGCTGGCCCAAAAGCATTAGTGTGTTTGAAATCAATCTATGTTTCTCACTTAGGCTTAGCTATGCGCCATTAAACTCAAAAACCACGATTTCCGTCAGTTTGTTTCACCTCTTTGAGTATATTTTACCTAAAATATTTTCTACAAACAATGTTTTACACCTCAAACTTAAATAATCGAAATGCAAATGTTTTACTCTCTCCTGTATATAACTTATGAGTAATACGGGCCAAGGTTTAGAGTGGAATTTTATCTTCACAGCTTGTTTCTGGTTTCTAGACCACTCTAGAACGTTCGCGAAAGTTCCCGAACATTAAGTCCCTTCGCTAGACAAGAACCGAAACAATCCAGATTGGCTAGAACATTCTCGAACCTTCTGGAAGATTTTATCTGGAACATTCTGAAATATTTTAGAACATTCTGTGACTATTCCTGAAAATCCTAGAACATTCAGAAATATTCTAACCTGTCTAGTCCGCTTCAGCACTCGATCCCCAGCTGTTTCAACGACTTCCCATAAGAGGTCCATTGGTGTGACGAGCTCTTTTGATAACGATATCTCCGCACCAAACCGAAACCTTCTTCTTGGAAGGCTACCATACCATATAACCCCAATGAGGCTGCGGGGATTGGTTTTGAGTTATAGTGGCATGTACTGACAATTCACGATTCCATTTATTATATATATATATATACTAGCTGACCCGTACGGCGTTGCCCGTGGTGGTTGGTATTTTCAGTCTTTTTAACGTAATTGTATTCTTTTTAAGTGTTCAGTCAGTGAGTGGTATTTGGCTTTTATATATATAGATCTTAAATAATAAAAGCACTATTGTCATAATAATAAAAGATCTGAAATTATGATTTTAGTAACATTGATCCCCCCCCAAACCCCTCCTAAAATTTCGAAATTTTTCAAACCCTTTCTTAGTGAGCACCTATGGCCCTAGAGGAAGCTACATACCAAATTTCATTCCAATCCATTCGGTAGTTTTGAAGAAATCGTTTTTTAACAACTTTGATCCCCCCAA
>JAGFPH010004156.1:110250-120550 GCA_018207615.1 Philaenus spumarius
AACGAGAAGCGTAGAGACTTTCCCGGAGTTTCTATGAAGACTGACGAGGCGAACCGCGTTTTTCGGCAAGCTCCGGCAAAGGCCTATATTAGCCTACCAACCCTTCTACTCAATTTCCCTTTTGTTTTTGGTGTGGCGCTCGGGCGGTAATTACTTTAGAATTTTTTCCTTATTTTTCCCATAATCCTGGTTGTTTTCTCTACTCGAATATATGTAAAAATTATATTTTTGGCATTGTTTTCAAAATTAATTGATTTTGTACATTGGCAATTATATTGGCTAGACTGTAGAATGGGCGTGTCTTTACCTTTGGTCGACCGACAATTCTCTTCAAGAAAAATAATCAACTTTTGCTTGTTCCTTATGGTTTGCGAGATTTGTGACCATTTATTCCCAAATTCCTGTAACTCGGCTTCCCGTGATCTGATCGGGTTCTGGATGATGTCATTTTGTTCAGCTTGGTTTACTGGCTACGCACAAACTCGATTCGTAGTTGTACGACGTCGCGTTCCCGTTCCACACCTTTTTCGCGATCGCGTTTTTCTTGACTCGCGGTTTTTCCAAATTATAAGGTTTTTATATTTTTTATGGTCATACTGTATTGTTTACGTCTTTCCTCTAAACTAGTCTTTTACCGTTTTTGAATCGGTTAATTTTTGGTTGAGTTATTGTCCTTTTCGTATCATCACTTTTTGTCTAAATATGTTAACACCCCTTTTACCTTAAATTAATCCTTTTTTCTATCTTTCACATGTTTTGACATTTTATACTAATTATTATCTCTATTTTTATATCTTATAATTTTTTCTATTAACCCTTTATTTATAGGTGAAAATAGGCATTTTACTTTTTTACCTAAAAACGTTAATAACTCTTAAATTTATTCTTTGATATTATTTAAACGTGACTAATTTTGTTAAAATCTTTATGTATTTTAATTAATTTACTACTTTTTACTAAAACTGTACGTTAAACTACTTTGATTCAATTTTCCTTTTTTAATTACTTTTTATTTAATTATTTTTATATTTACCATTTAATTTTAACAAAAACTTTTTTCGTAATTTGTCTATTTTTCTACTGGTCTCTCAATACCCTTATAAAGATTTTAAAAATTTTAAAAATTCTGACTTTTAACTTTTTTCCTCGCTTTTATTTTGCTAATAACTTTTTATTTCTGTATTTAATTCCAAATTGTGATTTGACTTTTTTATTACCATGATTATTCTACATATTTTGATACTTTAAAAACAACTTTTTTATTAAAATATTTTTTCCATTGTTCTCTAGCCAGCTTGTTTCATTTGGCTGCTGAGATTCAAACAACTTTGAACATGAAAAGTTAGCCTAACTTGCTCTGTATATTGGTGTCTGAAGGACTTAGTAGATTTTATAATTAAATTGAAAAATTATTTCATTGAGCGGATATGCCTATTTCTTAATCCGTCTCAACATGTTGGTTGTCTACGTCGCTCGGACAATTTCGTTAGCCAATCCAACAACCGGAAGTACGTTTTTTGACCGGAAGTAAATATTTTTTTAGATTTTTCCTACGAGAATGAATATGTTTTAGGATTATTCCAGAAATTTAAATGTAGGATGTTATTCTGCACATTTTGTTTTTTTACGCTACCTTATAGCTCGCTTGGTTCTCCCAAAATCGATCAAAACGTAAAATAGCATAAAAGTACCCGGTTCAAATACATGTGGTGGATTTTACCGTGGGGTTGACGTTAGAAGCACGCAATTCATTGTGTATTGAAGATACTTATAACACGGGGGGTTGGCGTGCGAAGCACGCAATGCTTTTTGTGTTGAAGATACTCCCAACACACGGAATGGCGTTCGAACCATTTTGCAGCTATTTAGTACCGTCGTGAATAGACCTATTCCGAAATTGTTGGTTGCAACCCTAAAACATAGGCCTATAAACTTAATTTTGTAAATTTGCTCAACTCACGTTAGCGGTTCAGCTGCGTGTCGAATTATTTTGAAATTCCCGCGATTCCGGGGTTTCTAGTTCTTGTTTTTTTCTTTTCTTGAGCTTTAACTGCTAAAGATCTTCTTTTAAGGCCATTGTGTTTTATGTAGGTTTAGTAATGTATAATAATGTAGCTACAAATATCGCGTTATTGAGAAAATCATAGAAAATATTTACATACTTAAATAACTAAAACTTAACAATGTATTTACAGTTCCAATTCCAATATTAGAAATAATGAAAACAAACGATGTTAAAGCATCGTGATAGAGATCTCAACCCATGTACCCAACACTTCCCACGCTGTCCAACGGTCATTTTTTGTAAGTCCTTTATCGCCGCGAGGTTTCATTTGTTTTATCTCATTTTGTAATTCAAGTAAATACTAAGTCAAATACTTTTATAAAATAATAATTTACAAGTGTACAGTTCAGTTCTTTGATTTATCCTCTACCCTTTCTTATAATAATATGTCCTTTTTGGGCAAAAGGATATATTCCTAAATTACTATTCAAAACAGGCCTAGTTTTGTTAGCTGTCTTGTAGTAGGAACATACAAACTGGTGTTTTCAAAACAAGAAATTTGAAATTGATAAATATTTTTATACAGTTCTATTTAGAACTAAATTACGAAATTTTTTACATTTATGAAAAAAATTACAAAAAATGTTTACTTCTTTTTATGTAGGCCTAAAGTTGAACTTTTTCCTTTCGTTACTGAACATGCTTGTTTCTTGAGCTAATAACTTTGTTAATTTTACTTCAATCACTTTTTTTACTGGCATATAAATGAATTCTTTGAACCTTTATCTACAAAAAAGCTATGGTCCACTTTTAAATTGGTTTAGAATTAACGTATAAAAACATAATTCAAATACAAAAACTTGGACGATTTTTAACAAATTTAAAGTTTACGGCCATTTTGTGAGCTCTCCGTTAGAGATACGGAAAAAATAAAAATTACAATTTTGTTCTACCAGCAAAATGTTATTAGTTTTTAAATTCGACCTACGGTTAAGCCACAAACTGACTTTGGAAAAAAGCTTACACTGAGAAAAACGGTCCGGCCGCCATTTTTATTTTATTTAAGGGGTTAAAAATGGGAAATGGAAAACCCGTATATATACATGGCTCGGCCTAGGAATAAGGAATATTCGTGCAAAAAATCATCAAAATGGTCAAGGCGTTTGGCCGTAATCATGAGACAGACAGACACACGGGACACACAGACGAAATGCCGAACGGAGACTTCGCTTCGCTCGGTCAATTATTCATATAGTGTCTATCATAATTAATTCCGGTTCAAGGTGGCAGCCTAAACGTCCAAAATTTTTCTCTAGTATTATTTTTTTCAATCTTACCAAACATTTCTAATAATACACACATGTTTTCCAAAAACTTTAATAAAATGCATAATTTTAAATGCAAAAATAATACATAAAATATATATATATAAAGTTTTAAAATGTCACCTTTATCAAAATAAATACGTACTTCTTTGATTGTGAATTTCAAAAGTACATAATGATAATAAATAAAGAGATTATTTTATAACATGTAGGTATTTATTTTATAATGCCTTAAGGGCGAAGTAGTAGTAAATGCATATATTTAATATATTCCAAGTCGATAAAATGAAGCATTTATAAACCTTACAGTCATAAGTAGCTAGAGAAGGCCCTGCAACCCCTTCCATTATCTATCTGCTCACATAATGTTTATGTTCATTTTAATAAAGATATAGGGTTAAAAGTAACCTTCACCCTAAGACAGTATATAATATTAAATCAAATTATAAAATTTATCATATATTAGAGGTTATAATAAAGGATAAAAACTACCAGCATGACTTACTCCTAAACAAAAAGCTAAACTACAGATTTTTTTTAAAGTATGAAATCAGGTAATAGTCGATTTAACTGAAACACACTGATCATCTTAAGTCAGCTGAGTTATGTATTTTAATTTGAATGAACATACAGCTGTTTTTAATATTTAGACGTCTACATTTTCTTTTCAAATAGCAGGGGTACCCGCGGCTTCAGTCGCAGATATGAATAAATGAATGAAAGAAATATCGACTGAATATTGGAAGTTCACCGGCCCAAAAGCATTAGTGTGTTTGAAATCAATCTAAATTTCTCACTTAGGCTTAGCTATGCGCCATTAAGCTCAAAATCCACGATTTCCGTCAGTTTTTTTCACCTCTTTGAGTACATTTTAACTAAAATATTTTCTACAAACAATATTTTACACCTCAAACTCAAATAATCGAAATGCAATAGTATATTTCACACCTAGGGCCGAAAATGAGATTTTGCAGGCTTGAGAGAGCTGCAAAACGCTATTTTTCACCACACTACACAATAAAATAAACACTATATAAAATTAAAAAAGAATATTTATTTAGCACACATGAAAATGAAACTTTGAGGTTATAAACTAGCTAGCTATGGAAAGTACAGTTTTACCTCAGTTGCTAGGCAACGGTGAAAATAACAATTATGTGTGTGCCACTAGTCTGTCGGCAATACCTATTGAATCATTTGCCATATGGGCCTAATTCATAACGAAATTGTGTTGAGATACAATACGTTCATATTTTTACCGCCCACCCCATGTTAAACGTCCCTATCCCGAGCGGCGTGTAAAGTTCTTGTTTACAAGCTGCATGATATGTAATAGAAGCTCCATGATATGTAATAATGCATGTTATTTCATTACAACCCGCTACTAGTTCGAGAAGTGGTCGCAAGAGCGCTAGTAGTCAGCGTCAGCTGTTTAATTTGAAACAATCAATTTTGCCATAACTGAGTTGTTGTTTTCGTACAAACGTAACCTCAGTTTATTGTTTTAATATAACGGCCTATTATAGTTGATGAAAATGAGTGAATCTGAAGAAAGTCTACCTTCAGACATAGAAGAGTTATTTATATGCCTCGTTGTAAGAGGGGGGTGCTGACTTAGGGGGGGGGGGGTAAAGTTGTGTACGTACCTAAAGCTGTAAGCGCCATGACAGCCTTGGGCTTTAACGCACTCGTGCCCTCAAACTTCGCCCTCGGCTTGTAATTAGCGCTCTTACAGCTTAAGGTACGTAAATAACTATAATTGACTAAACGAACAGCTGACTTTACGGCCCTAGGGCAGAAAAGAGCTACTTTTCGGCCTCCAAATGACGTTCCGAAAATAGCTGAAAACGTCGTAGTGTGGTGAAAATGTTTTTTCTCTTCTGTTTATAACTTATGAGTAATACGGACCAAGGTTAAGAGTATCATTTTATCTTCATAACTCTCTTCTGGTTTCTAGACGACTTTAAAACGTTCGCAAAAGTTCCCGAACAGGAAGTCCCTTCGCTAAACAAGAACCGTCTGAAACATTCTAGATTGGCTAGAACATTCTCGAACCTTCTGGAAGATTTTATCTGGAACATTCTGAAATATTTTAGAACATTCTGTGACTATTCCTGAAAATCTTAGAACATTCAGAAATATTGTAACCAGTCTAGTCCGTTTCAGCACTCGATCCCCAGCTGTTTCAACGACTTCCCATAAGAGGTCCATTGGTGTGACGAGCTCTTTTGATAACGATATCTCCGCACCCAACCGAAACCTTCTTCTTGGATGGGGGATGGAAGGCTACCATACCATATAACCCCCATGAGGCTGCGGGGATTTATTTTGAGTTATAGTGGCATGTACTGACAATTCACGATTCCATTTATTATATATATATATTAATTATTTGTAAATTTCAGTACTTTTCCCACCAACTTTAGGTCATACTTTTTGGATTGATATACAGGGTGATTGGTAGTCAGTGTGAAAAATTTCAAGGCGTTATTATGCATGCAAATTGCAAAAAAAACAACGCAATTCGGACAGTTCTATCTCACATCCCCTTCCAGAAACAGCCATTTTTCGATTTTTTCAAATTTCTTGACATTGCCCATGAAAATCTCATTTTTCTCAACTTTTACCCTACGAAGATAGGGTATTTATTATAATTATTTCATCACAAACAGGTCAATAATTATTCCCTTAGGCGAATAGGAAAGGTCACTTCTAGTATACCATTTTAAAGCTTAAGATGTGGGGAAGTTTTTTGTGATATTTGACAGTTTGTAGTCTGACGCATAAAAAACTTTTCTTAAGTAAGTTGTAGCGCCCTTTTTCTTAATTTTCCAAAATATTCTTTTCAAGTAAATTTTACAAGGCTTTAAGAGGGCTTGACTGTGGCAAACTAAACTTATTCTAGAAAATTTTATGTAATTTCCAAAAAAGTCATAAAAAGTGGCAACAAGTTTGGTAAAAGTTTTCATGGGCAATGTCAAGAAATTTGAAAAAAAATCTAAAAATGGCTGTTTCTAGAAGGGTATGTGAGATAGAACTGTCCGAATTGCGTAGTTTTGTTGCAATTTGCATGCATAATAACGCCTTGAAATATTTCACACTGACTACCAATCACCCTGTATAATACAAAGGTAGTAAGTGAGCAGTTTTCAAGTAATTTTAGTTATCCAGTACACATTAGACATGTGGATATAATAGTTTCTGGAACGAGCTTATATAAAGTCGCATCGTGTTTAATGATTGCCTTGCTTGAAACATCTGCAAAGCTTAGTACGTCTTAATTATCCGTTTTGCCTCAGACTTTGCATTTGAGTTTCATAAAGTTGCTGAGTTCAACTAAAAACCAAGTTTTAAAGTCGCAAGTTTTTCATCTAAAGTTATTTTCATCTATATTACCGCTTGAAGAACTTATTTAACAGATACTAGTTAAAATAAACGGTATCGGTTAACTGACACAAACTTTCTCCCAACTTACTGTAGTCAAAATAATATTGTTTTTAATCATTTTATTTTTTACTACTTTTTAGAACAAAACAAAAAAATAATATTCTACCTACGTCAATCGTATAAAAAAAATTATTGTCCCAGGCGGGATTCGATCGCGCGACCTTTGAATTACTGGCCGTGCTCGCTACCGTGGTGCTACCCCGTGCAGCCGCCGCCACGATGCTAGATTGACAACACAAACTTGTTTATTTTTAAACATTTCCCCATAATTATAAAACGCCGAAGTTTTGATAAAAGCGGGTGGCGTCATTTTGTTTGGCATCTTAAGCACTATAAATACTGAAAATTTGATCAAAATCGTTAGAGCCGTTTTTGAGAAATTTGCATTTTTGTCGTTTTTTATGGGTTTTTAGGGGTAAATTACCCATAAAAATTAAAAATTCCAAAAAATGAAAAAAAGCCTGGAGATATTAGGGTTTAATACCTACGTACCAAATTTCATGAAAATCAAAAAAAAATTTGATCAAATCAAATTTGAAAAATTTGTCGTGTATACATACAGACAGACACCACTCTAAAAACACTTTTTTGGGTTCAGGGAGCACCAAAACAAAAAATTCCACTAAAAATATTTTTGGGTTCAGGTAGCACCAACACAGATAATTGCACTAAACAATTTTTTGGGGTTCTGGGAGTACCAAAACAGATAATTCAACTAAAAATTCAAATTCGAACATTTTTACTAAAACAATACTTTCTCCATATACTACGTATAGGGTGGAGAAAGTAAAAAAACAAATAATGTACTAATTAGGAAACGTACGTTCTTTTAAAACACATTTATCACAAAATTTAATCATTTCAAAGTCGTGTTCTTATATTTAATACATTTTTATTTGCACAATTTTATAATTTTGTTAAACTGCACTTAGCTTAAAACACTAATGAGCATTTTCAACCAGGAATGTCTAAACTATCAAACAGTGGCATTTTTTTCAAAAAGGTTCAGTCATTTCTGAGATTACCCCGATCAACGCCATTTAATGACACAAAAATTTAGATTACGAGATAATCAACATGAAATGAAAATAATGCTTTTTCTAATACTTATTTGTATTATTTAGTGTGACATTTAATCAACTCACAATAAATATTACAATAGATTCCTAAAATTTCCAATGGCACTTTAGTTGGAATATTTGTAGAGAAAAGCAATGTAACTAAGTTTTGAGAAAATTAATGTAACTTTTCAATATTTTAGTGATAGGAATGCCTGTGATGTATGTCAGATTTTGTCTAAACACCTTGTAGTATTTGTGCATGACAACGTGACCATATAAAGTGCATTATTTTAATATTCTGAAAGTACACATTAAACTGATTCTAAAAACACAAACCATTTCCATACGAGAGGAATGGAACACCAAAACGCAGGTTAAAATTCAGCCATTTTAGTTATGTTTGCACTAAAGAAAAGAAATTGAACCCTTCACTGACAGCAAAAAGATGAAAACAATCGTAAGCAAAATAAATAAACGGTGTCAGAAACTGGTACATACTTCCTCACATATTTAAATTATTAAACAGATTCACAGTGACTTCATTATTGTAGGGGGGAGGGGGTAGGAAAGGTGATTTTAAACTAGGAGATTAACTAATAAATATTATTATTATTAGCTAGAGATAAAACTATTCAATCGATTTCGAACAAATTTGCACCAAACACGTCAATTAGGACTGTATAGATGCACGAAAAAAGGTTTTAAAATTTTTTGAAAAACAACCCCCTTTATGGCCAAAAAACCCCCAAAAATCAGATATTATTATTATTAGCTAAACGAAAATTTTTAGAAAGATACGGTTTTTTGCATATTGTAGGGTACATTAAAGGCTATAAAAAAGCAAAATTTTATCAAAATCGTTAGTACAGTTTTTTTATAAAAAAATAATAACCTATTTTTTGGGGGGTTTTGCCAAAATGGGGGTTGTTTTTCAAAAAATTTCAAAACTATTTTCGTGCATCTATAGTGTTCGCTCTAGCTTTGTATACTTACAGACATACATACAGACAGACATTTTGTAAAAACCACTTTTTTGGATCATTGGGTCCCAAAACGGATATTTCCTCAAAAATCTCAACATCGATTTTTTTTGCGATCACTATACTTTCTCCATACTATAGTATAGTGAGAAAGTAAAACAACACGATTGTCTTAAAAATCGTGAAAAAGGCGTAAAAATTAACGTGAAAATCTAAATTAACGTGGAATAATACAAATTCAGCTCTGAGACCAATGAAACATTTTTTAATGAAATGTAACAAAAAAAGCAACACGAATATTTACACGCTGTCAAATTATGTAATTGTGTTTGTTACACGAACTAGTAAGTTAACAGGCAGGGTAGTCGCGTGGGAGGGGCGACTGGGCAAGGGGGGCGCAGCAGCGGAGGAAATATGAAGTTATGTCCACATATTTAAACTTAAATTACCTAATGCAGTTATTAATAAAAAATATAAATATGTTTGGTATGTACAATAAATACTTCTGATAAATAACTTGTCATGTTTATTTATATCGTAATGTTTTAGAGAGGCGCCCGAGGGCGTAGGGCCTATTCCACTCCCCAATCAAATTTAATATTTTACTATACAAATCAGCTGGTCAATTTTCAACGTAAATTTGTATAATTAATAATCTGCATTGGGTTAATGGGTAGTAAACCCACATATTTCCTTCTTCTTTATCTCCATTGAATTGTCTATAAGGGGTTCGTCTATCAAGCACACACACAATTGTTTTTACTATTGATGTGTTGCGGGCAATCAAGAAAACGGACAGGAAAGTCTTGTTTATGAATCTTTGGATTACAATTAGAGATTTGTTAACTATTCTAGTGACAGTTGAAAGTGCTGAGCGTAGGTTTAGTAAGCTCTAATTGATAAAGGCTTATTTACGCTCTACTATGTCACTCCCTGACCGTCCAGTCTATTGGAAACGACGAGACGCAAAGACTAAACTTTAAGAAAATTCTTTAGACATTTACTCTTGCAAACGCATGGTGAATGCCATATATTGTATAGGTTATCATTATTTCATACAACTTGCTCCATTTTTTCTATCCAATGCATGTATTGTTGAGGCTTTCCACACTATTTATTATTTACTGTGGCATTAATACGTTTACTCATATTGTAAGTAATAATTGGATTGTTTATACAATCTTATACTTCAAAAAATGTTTTACTTGATTTTTTAACTCCCGTCTGTGTTATTAATACTTGTAATTAACTAAGGTTATCCAATTGTGTGTCTCTATTTTACAGATTTGGAGATTAGTGGTGGGTGGGAGGGGAACGAGTGCGTCTTTTGGGGAGGGGGCACCGGGTAAGATCTCGCCCCGGGCGCCTACAAATTTCACGTCAGCTCTGTTAAGAGGTAAAATATAACACATATTAAAAAAAATCTCACCCAATTAACTTAAACTCTACAGTCACAGTATGTTTTCTGTCTAACATATTAGC
>JAGFPH010004157.1:20891-36190 GCA_018207615.1 Philaenus spumarius
ACTTCCGGTCAAAAATGTGATCTACTTCCGGTCAATATTTTTGGCTAACAAACTCGTCCAAGCAACTTAGAAAACCAACCTGTGTACCAAATTTGGACCAAATCGGAAGTAAAATGCGTCCGTTAGAGTGCGCACACCTATATACATGGTACTTCCGGTCAAAAATGTGGTCTACTTCCGGTCAATTATTTTGGCTAACAAACTCGTCCAAGCAACTTAGAAAACCAACGTGTGTACCATATTTGGTCCAAATTGGAAGTAAAATGCCACACATATATTCATAAATATATGCATATGATTTTTAATTACACCCCAAAACGTGTTCTGGGGACCATGATCGGTGCTCATTTGCTACTCCCGACCTTGGGTCTTAACATAAGGGCCACTGCAATGGCTCATTTTTCATATGGAAATTCTCTAATAATGTATCAAATTTCCATATTAGTGAACCAAAGATGGTGGTGAGAAATTCCAAGTCCATTGTTTTGCTTTTTTTATGTATCATTAAACAAATACATCTTGTGCTACATGAGCTACAACTATCAAATTATAACTCGGACGACCTTGTCGTTGATACACGATTGATTTTTCAACGTGTGTGCGAGAATCAGTTTTAATATTATTAGTCTCAAATAATTCCTTCCCGCGTGTCTAGTTCAACGTTTATCAATAAAAGCATCTTGTAACACTTTTTATATATACCTAATTTGACCTCAATCTATTTTTAAAGGTTGTCTCACGTTCTAACACATACAGAACGTGTTTGTCACATAATTTCAATTGTATACATAATTAGCAATGTAGTGTAACGAAGCGTGTAGCACAGAGAGAAACTCTGGCTGAGACATTAGCTGCAGAACTAAATCCATTATGTAAATCCCTGCAGAATGCGAAGACTACGTTGCATACCCAGGCGAGACTGGTGCGGTGTTATCTAGATCAAACAGATGATTTGAATCTAGACTTATCGTCCTGTTTAGTGCAGGCAACTAACTATATTTTAACAGTTTGCTGAAACAAGTTTACACAATTCAACTCAACTAAAATAAAACATTTTAATAAAAAAAGTAAAAGTGTGCGTTCGTGGGACGAAGTTCATCACGCCTTTTCTTCAATTCTTTTACCAGCCTTAACATACACACATCATTTTAATCCTGCAATTGCCGTTTTTTATTAGATTGTTTTTTTTATACTAATATTTACTGTTTACATACGTTTAATGTTATTGTAATAAAGGTGTAGAGTCCTCTGTCATAGCTCAACGGCTATGGTACTTGCCTCATAAGCAAGACGTCCCGGGTTCAAATCCCGCGGGGGACCATAAAATATTAAAAACCCAAAAAAAAACATGCTCGTTAGCCGAAAGGCCCAAAGTGGCATGGAAAGCAAAAAAAAAAAAAATAAAAAATAAAGGTGTAGAATTAAATATAACATCACAGCTAAGATGGTAAACACAGTTAAATGGTCATTTATAAAAATACCTTTCTATATCATTCTAATAGACCACACGTTCTGGTGGCAAAATTTATCATCTAAGTAAATTTCTCTCTTTTACTTCTATTTATGAATTGCCCCAAAGTTGGGTGTCAAAGTTATAGTATAACTGAAACTGTTTTTACTTGTTAGCATCTAATGCATCAACATAGAAATAATTATTCAAACACACAAGTTTAAGGTCAACATCATTATAAACTTATTTATTGAAATTTTCTAGTATCAATATTACATATTACATTAATTTTATACTTGGGTTTGCCTTGATAAAGTTTTATGTACCCTTGGCTTAGCTCATTTATACGGTAAAAATTGAATGTCTTTAAAATGTCTATTTTTGATTAATTTAATTTAATTTTAATTTATCTCGGGGTAGGCACTCTGCTGGTACTAAATATACCTCCTTATTTTTGTTATACCCTTTTATATCATTTTAATATAGTTCGTAAAATATTCGAACACTTAATTAGGTATTTGGTCGATGAAAGTATATTAAAAATGTTTTAATTTACACTATTTGAGTTCTATTGTTCATTGCAAGGTTGAATTGTTTATATTTTAGTTAATTGATATAGAGTATGCCAGTCTCTATTGAAATTTTATCACTGCTTTTACTTTTTATATCATTAAACTTTAAAAATGTATCACTGTTTTATAAAACACCTTCACTCTTCAATGGCTACTGTACAACTCATCTGAAAAAGGACGCCGTTTTTGGCTTCAAGATGCTCTCGGAACAACGGAGTTCACATCCCTCCGTGGAGATATCTTGCAATGAATACTTAAACATTTAAGTATTAATTGTATCTTGTATGAATTTTCACTTTCTATTGGCCGTCGGCGGACGAATATTTTAATGACGTCATCACAGTAGGTTTTCGTCTGCTTGCATGTAGCTTATCGTGTTGCTCGGCGTAACAAATGTAGTGCGTTTATTATCGTATTTCTATTAATTTGTTTTTCAAGTTTTGATAATTGTTATTGCATTATAAATACGTTCTGATTCTACTGTTATAATTTTTAAATAAAATATTATTTATCGTAAAGGATTTTACCGCGACAAAATAAACCGACTTCTGGTTAGTTAGTCTACATTCACACAGCTTTCTTTACTACTTTTCTATTTGTAACCCAACATACATCATGGTCCAATGGATATTTAAATAACAATAGAAATTACAATTTATATAATTATTATTCCGGACTTACAATTTAATTTACATATGCTGAACGTTTATTCTAATGTATTTGGTTGTGTAGTGGTTCAAGCTAGTACGTTATTCTTAATTTGCGATCGGCTCTTTCAGTGTATTCGATATATACAAATGGAATTTTGAATTGTTTTTACTGATGCCTTGTTATTAATAACATGTGGTTACACGTGAATTTACTTGTGATTAATAAATAAATAAGTGAATGTGTTTTTTGTTCCGAAATAACATTTCATTATGCATTGTTTTTGTTGGAGGTTACATTCGGTTAGGTTACAAATGCCTTTACAGTAGGTTGGTTCTGAATCACTTATCTAGTTTACAAATATACATTGATTGTATTGAATTTAACATCTAGGTACAGTATTGACATTACATCTGCTTGATTTTTGAAATTTCTATTGCTATGTGCATTTTTCTATTACATCGTAGGCTAGGCTATTTACGAATGTTGGTTCCAAAAGGTTAGGTACTTGGTTGGCTACTCTTACATTATTTTTGACACATTCGTGATTTTGTACTATTATACATTAATTATAAATACATTCAATAAACAAAAATGTTCGTTCATCAGTCAAGGCCTAACCTAAAAATTATTGTGTGAATGTTTAATTTATTTAACCTGTCTTAACGGCAACGTACATACAATAATTTTAGGTTAGGCCTAGACTTAAAACTACTTTCTAGGCCTAACCTAAAATTGCAGCGCTTGACGATAATATCTGAACTACACCGGACGGAACCGACCGTCTCTTAATTTAAATTGATGAACCAAAACACATGTCTCTTGAATGTATTTACATTCATTGACATAGCAACCAATTAATAACACTTTTTTTCGCTACGCATTACATTTTCTATTTGTTAACTCCTACCATAACGCGCGTTAAGAAACTTCGTTCAAATAATCTTAGTGAATATAACATGAAAATATTATAGTGTACAATAATCTGTTTACATTTGCTTCTCCGTGAGTAGCCGCGGGGGTTGGTGCTCGAAGCCCTCTGGTAGGATTATAAAACGGTTATTTACAGAAGAGATACAATTATAAACTTTTTACTCGATGATTATCTTTCCACTGAGCAAAGCATAAACTGCGATTTTCACTTCTAAATCTCTTCCCAAACTGTTGAAGAACTTTCCTGAATCCTTAACGTCTTTACGCTTGTAAAATAAATCCGACATTCTGTCCCCGGTGTATGATTTCCACGGTATCTTTGTTCAATCCGCTTGATCCAATTTGTACACTTGAGTTCATTCAGTCAGAAAACGTTTGTTTGAATTCTATGCTGCAAGTTGTAAACCGATCTGAAGGGTTTACAATTTTGTTTGGAAATACTTTTGATTCTGAATTATATTTTCCGCGTTAAATTTCGTCGTTACTACAATTGTACGTATGCATTTACCTTCTAAACGAATTTGCTCCGAATTCTTCTTCCAATTAGGGTGGTTTTATAGTGCACGATACGATGCTACCATCAATCAAAGCAGATGTTCTAAAAATACGTTTTCTCTAAGGGGACGTTGTAGAAAAAAAAATTAAAATATGGATTTTGTTTTGTAGTTGTTTTATCTGTACTTATTTACGAGAATTTTGATATGTAATCTATACACAGGGAGTTAAAAAAAAGTGTTCCAAGAATTTAGGGCGTTATTATCCACATCAAAGTAAGATGAAAAGTTCAAATAAATATAGGTCCAAAAATGCTCAGTTTTCTGTCCAGCCGCCATTTTGTTTCTTTTACACATAATTCACGTCTAGAGAAATGGTTGATTGATTGAGATGAAACTTGGCATGAGGTTTACCCAACATTGATCTATCTAAAGAAAAATCACTGACGATTATAATTGAAAATGACGGCGGTTTGAAAGTTTCAAACCTAAATTACTGAAAAACCGTACATGTTCACAAAACATGTCAATACGCCTTTTTTTAGCACTTTTGATTCCCTATCACATGGTGTAACTGTCAAAACAATCGGATGAAGGATAATAGTTAAGTTACGTTTAATAATTGGTTCGTTCAACCCGGCATCTTTTACCAACGCATTAAACACAACAATATTGTATGTTGGCCTACATATTCTGTAGACCTTTAACTTAGGTATTAACTTTCATACGATTGTTTTGACAGTTACACTATCCGATAGGGACGCAAATGGGCTAAAAAAAATATCCTGACATCATGAAAGTAGCTGGTGTACGCAGATGGTTTATTTTACTTCGTTGTGAAGTTTCTCTCTCCCAACCTAACCTCAATTTAGTAAATACTACCCTAAAATTCTGTAAAGCTTATAAATTCAAATGATAGTTTATTAAATAACCAGGTAAAACAGCTGCGTGCTCCGCACGCAAACCCCGTTGGAAGTTTCTGTACACATAATCATGTTATGTTTGCTTTATAATAAAGGTGTAGGATTAATAATAACCCCAAAGCTAAGATGGTAAATAATGGTAAATGTTCAAATCAAATTATTACGTATATATCATAACAGCAGTTATAATAGAGGTTAAAAGAACCAGCAAGGCTCAGGTTTACACTTTAATAAAAACCTAACTTGCTTCAAAGTTCGAAATCAGCTGTTAAATGAATTATTAGAGCAAACAGCTGTTTTATTTGTAATTTTGTTAAATCGGTTGCTATATTCAAGAAATAAATGTTGGTTCGTTAGTCTAGGCCTAACCTAAGATTTATTTATGTTTAAATTTCCAAATAATGCAATAAAAAGTTTTTTTATTAAAATAAATTATAGCCTATGTTATTCAGGGATAGTGGAGGTTTTTGTTAAAAAATAAACGGTACCAGGAACTGGCACATACTTTCTCACAAACATATTTAAATTACTAAACAGATTCACTGTGACTTTATAATTGCAGGTGGGGTAACAAAGGTGATATATTAAAGTAGGAGATTAACTAAAAAATATTATTATTATTATCTAGAGAGAAAACTATTCAATCGGTTTCGAACAAACTTGAATGAAACACGTCAATTAGGCCTGTATAGATTCACGAAAAGGCTTTTGAACAATTTTGAAAAACAACCCCCACTATGGACTAAAACCCCCAAAAATCAGTAATTATTATTATTATTAGCTAAACGAGAATTTTTAGAAATATGCGGTTTTTTCATATGGTTGGGTACATGAAAGGCTACAACAAATAAGCCAAAATTCATCAAAATCGTTAGAGCCGTTTTTTATAAAAAAAAAAATAACAGATTTTTTGGGTTTTTGTTTGCCAAAAAGGGGGTTGTTTTACAAAAATTTGCAAAACCGTTTTTCGTGCATCTATACAGGCCTACTTGACACGTCTGATGCAAATTTGTTTGAAATCGATAGAATAGTTTTTGCTCTAGCTACGTATACATACAAACCTACAGACAGACATTTTGTAATGTCTGTCCCAAAACAGGGGTCCCAAAACGGATATTTCCACAAAAATCACATCGATTTTTTTGCGATCACTATACTTTCTCTATACTATAGTGTAGTGATAAAGTAAAAGTGTTTTAATTAATTCAGTAGTTCCAGAGATTACCCCCTACATACAATCAAAGTAATTATAGCTCTTTATAATATTATTATAATAGGTGTAAACGAACTGTGTGCATTTTAATTAGTAGCTTGACGATGTCTGAAGAGGTGGCACGTGAAGTTAACAGTTGTGAACTCGATCTTTGCTGAGATAATTTCATTCTTTAATAAAGAGCTTTACGAACAGCAGACACTATTCAAATTAAATGCAAGTTAAATGAAATGAGTTGCTTTATAGTTTAAAGTTAAACTTATATTAAATTTAAACTTACGTAGAAGAGTTTAAGCATTCCAAACATTTATAGCGTTTACTAACCTTTTAAGAAGCTTATTTTGCAATTTTACAACAAATCTATAATATAATAGTATTTAGGCAGCTATTTCGAACTAAATGTATTCACATTTATTAGATTGATTGAATGAACTCTGTTATACAAAATATGTCACTGAATAGCCGAAACTGATTAAATGAGATTATCGATTTTACTAAAACTCGCCGACTAACTAAATCCGTCTTTGAACTCATACTATTTTGTACAGAGGATACTAATAATGAGTTCATTTACAAAAAAGAAACATATACGAATATGTTTCTACAATAAACTCAATACACGAATCGCGCAAAATCTCAAACTTGTACAACTTAAGACACAAACGAAACAACAAACAACTCCACTTTCTCCAATACGACATTGCAATGTTTCCAGTACCTATTAATTAACCCATCAACAACGCTCTTGCATCCCCTAATAATTAAACAAACCAATTAAACACTTTCTGTACTTGTAAGCTTCAATGTGATGGGCACTGACTAAATGTCAATTGACACGTAGTCATTGGTGATCGTTATACAATTTAAACCAATGTTTGCAATTCAAGTGTTGTATACAATCTGCCTGGTTTTACTCTAAATTCTTTCAACCTAGGACTAACAGCCAAATAGTGATAAGTATAATAACATACGGAGAATATATGTTTGTATGCTATCTCAAAATTACATTATCGATTTTGATGAAACCACTACGTATTTATTATTACCTAGGTAGTATGCGTTATATATTTTTTTAGAAAATACAGTAAATGAATATGTTAAAGCTTTCTATGTTTTGAATGTTTTTATGGTTCACAACTGCAGGAAAGTTAAAAAAGTTGTAAAAATATTGTCATAGAAATAATTGTAAAGATTTTATGACAGCATATTTTTTTTTAACAATAATCGTTAAACCAAGTATTTAACTGTCGAGTACCAAGCTGGAGGCGCAAAGCAATATGCACGACGCCATTTTATACGTAGCTATGTTAGAAAGAGAGAGAGAGAGCCTGTTATAAATAAAGTGGCAGGATATCTTTTTAAGAGAGACTGAGCTTTTTTCTTTTTAATAGTGTTTTTTAAAAAGTTTCTAAAAATTACATTCTGGAAATTTGAGTTAAAAGAAATTTTCAAAAACTTTTGAATAAAAGATAACCAAACTTTTTTTTAGAAAGGAAATATTGATCACAAGTGCTCCAAATTCCTTCTGATAAGAGTCTACAAATCCTTCTCAAAATAGCCAGGAATCCTTCTCTAAAGTGCGAGAAAAACCCTTCTTGAAAATAGCCTAAATTCTTTACGAACAAAAGCCGAGGAAATTGTTTTAAAATTATGGGCGAATTTTGAAAGAGCAGGTAAATCGTTTTTTAAAGAGCCAACACATTATTCTTCAAATAGCAAGGAAATAGTTCTTAAATGATCGAGCAAACTTTCTTAAAAGTTCCAGGAAATATGTCTTACAAAAGTGGACAAACACGTCTTGAAAAAGCAAGTAAATTATTTTTAAAATAGCATTTAAATGCTTTTTAAAAGAGCCAGAAAATTTTCTCCAAATAGCGGGTAAATACTCCTTGAAAGAAATAACCTTTAAAAATATCTCTATGACATATTTTAAGAACGAGAAAACCCTTCTTGCTATAACAAGGAAGGTTATCTTAAACAGAGCCTAAACATTCTTCTCTAAAGTACCAGGAAATTAGCTTTGCACAAGTGGGTAAATCTTACTTGAAAGTGCAAGTAAATCTTTTTAAAGAGCCTGGAAATTACTTTTGGAAGAACAAGAATATTCTTAAAGAACGTGAACATTCTTCTTGATACATCAAGAAATCCCCTTAAAAAAAGCCTAACATCGTTAAATCATAGTTAAAGAGTCACGAAATGTTTCCTAAAAATGAGGGAAATCTTTGAAAGAACATGTTAGTCCTTTAAAACATGAAATACCTTCTTAAAAGAGCCTGGAAATTCTTTTCAAAATAGTGAGGAAATACTTTTAACTGTTCTTAAAAGTTCCAAGAAATTTGGCAATCTTACTTGAAAGATAAAGTAAATTATTTTTAATAGAGCATTAAAAGCTGCTGAAAAGAATGATTAAAAGTTCAACTAACTTATTCTTTAAAAAAGTTCCTGAAATTCTTTTTAAAGAGCAAGGAAATTCCCCAAGATCGTGAAAATCCTTCTTGCTACAGAATGAAAGCCCTCTTAAAAAAAGGCGAACAAGTCCTTTAAAAAAGAGATTGAAATAGCTTCTTAAAAGAGGCAGAAAATCCTAAAATAGAAAATACTTCTTAAATGACCAAAGAAAACCGTTTTAAAAGTGTCAGGAAATTTGACTGAAAATAGTGGGCAATCTTACTTGAAAGAGCCTTTTCTTAATAGAGCCTGAAATTCGGCTTAAAAGAGCGAAAAAATAATATTCTTAAAATAAGAAGGAAATAATTTTTAAAATATAAAGTAAACCCATCTCAATAGAGTCCATCATTAAAAGAGTGAGAAAATTTATTTTAATGGATCAAGGAATCCCTTCTTAAAAAACAACCTGAAAAAACTCCCCATAAAAGAGCCATGAAAAGCAAATAGTTGAAATGTATTAGATCTAAAATGCAATAAATAACTAAATGAAGACAGAATATAGTCATTTCATCGCTCAGGACCACTAAATTAATGTAATATATTTCAAACACAATTTTCGCACTATATGGTTCTTATCAAATAAACGAACAATAGCTGTTTCATTTAAATGTTATTTTTGAGTGCACCGAATTTTATGTCCAGGGCAGTGGATATTACGTGCAACCTATTTTTCAAAATTTACATTTTAATTGGTTAAAACAGTTCTTTAGGTCAGCCACTCAGCGTAAAGTATGCAAATTCCAACTTTTTCGCAGAGGACTCACGAAATGGTATTTCATAAGATCAAATGCAACGCTATAAAAATAATTCAAGATATCCTGAGATCACCGTGTTTTAAGTATATATTTATTTATTTTTCCCAAGGGATGAAACGGACTTCATCCTCTTTCTCAGTTTAGTTATTTATTACATTTTCAAACTGAAAGCAATTCCAATCGTGACGGCTGTATTAGAGTTTCTGAAAAAGTTGCAGTAATTCCGGGTGAGTTGTAGGAACTGCAGTCTATTCAATAAAAGTAAACTGATGAACAGGTGATAGCTACGGATTTGTTTAAACGTTTATTTTGTAATGTCTGTAGAGTAAGCTCTGCAAACGGAATAGATTTTTAATTACATTACAACTTTGTATTGCAGTGAATCCGTCGTTATTAGCATCAAAGGGACTTATAACCAAGTCAGTACCTGGTCGTAGTTGTTCATTTCTTTGACTATCGACACTAAAGGATAGGTGTTGAATGATTTAAAAGATTGAGTCAATGTGTTTTTTTAAGTCGAAACCCCTATCGATTTCGAACAAATATGCACCAAAAATGTCAATTAGGCCTGTATAGATGCAATAAAATAGGTTTTGAATTTTTTTCAAAAACAACTCCATTTTTAGCCAAAAAACCCCAAAAATCAGTTGTTATTATTCTTATTGTTTTTTACATATGGTGGGGTACATTAAGGGCTACAACTAAGCCAAATTTTATCAAAATCGGTAGAACCGTTTTTGTATGAAAAAATAATAACTAATTTTTGGGTGTTTTTTGGCCTAAAAGGGAGTTTTTTTCCATAGTGTTTCAAAACCTTATTTCGTGCACCTATACAGGCCTGACATGTTTGTTGCAAGCTATACATATAGACAGACATTTTGTAAAAAAGAAAAACACTTTTTTGAACTCAGGGGTCCCAAACGGATATTTCCACAAAAATCTCAACATCGATTTAAAGTTGTTTTTACACCACCTTATAGAACGTCTGGTTGCCCCAAATAGTTAAAAGCGTAAAATACTATTAAGTACACGGTTCAAATCCGTGTGAGCGACTTCAGCCTGGATACAGCTTCTGAACCGAATCCAACGGACGAGCGCAAACTCGCGGAACGAAGCAGCTCGAGAGCTGGGGCGGTAGGATGATGAGCAAATTCTACTTATCTATTTCGTACACAGAGGCAGCCTCTCAAATAATTTGTTAAACCCCTAAAACTTAATCTTAGAAAATCGCTCACGTCACGTTAGTAGTTGCTATATCGGGTACCTGCTAGTAAGAGTATATATCTCTAGAACTTTTAGAGATATACAATTATCATATACAACTTCCCCCACCATTTGAAAACTATTAGGCTAGATTTTAAATGACTTTTGAACGCCTGAAACTCTATGGGAATTTTTGTTTTTTTAACTCAAACCGTATAAAATTCGGGACGTATAATGTTTGAAAACTGACCAACTGATAGTTTTGAACCGATAAAAACGACCTTAACACGTTCACTGCTACGCAAATTTCGTATTTCCTACGTTAGGAGGTGACCTTTTATTTTTTTAAATTTATAGTCTAAATGAGTAGAAATAATTTTGTTTTGAAAATACTCCGAACAGGGAGGTTGGCGTGCGAAGCACGCAATGCATTGTGTATTGAAAATTCTCCCAACAGGGAGGTTGGCGTGACAAGCACGCAATGCATTGTGTATTGAAAATACTTTTAACCGGGAGGTTGGTGTGCGAAGCACGGAATGCATTGTGTATTGAAAATAATCGGAATATGGGGGTTGGCGTGCGAAGCGCGCAATGCACTGTGTATTGAAAATACCCTCAACAGGGAGGTTGGCGTGCGAAGCACGCAATGCATTGTGTATTGAAAATACTCCCAACCGGGAGGTTGGCGTGCGAAGCACGGAATGCATTGTGTATTGAAAATAATCGGAATATGGGGGTTGGCGTGCGAAGCGCGCAATGCACTGTGTATTGAAAATTCTCCCAATACGGGGGTTGGCGTGCGAAGCACGGAATGCATTGTGTATTGAAAATATTCTCAATACGGGGATTGGCGTGCGTAGCACGCAATGCATTGTGTATTGAAAATACTCCTAATAGTAGGGTTGGCGTGTGAAGCAAGTAATGCCTTGTGTATTGAAAATGTTCTCAACACGTGGGTTGGAGTGCGAAGCACGCAATACACTGTTTATTAAAAATACTCCCAATGCGGAGGATGGCGTGCGAAGCACGCAATGCATATTGCATTAAAAATACTTCCAATACGGGGGTTGGCTTGCGAAGCACGCGATGCGTTGTGTATTTAATTTTCGCAGTCGATGATACTCGAAACAAGATTTCACCTTAAAAAATTAAGATATAGTCACACAAAACTACTACTCGTTGGACACTTTAATTAAAAACACGTTACACTGGTAGCTCTCGAGCTGATTAGTGCAGAACAAAATAAAATCGCCAAAGTTTACCGTAAGAAACCGAAGAAAATATCGGCCGTAATCCTGGACACAAGTTGCGAGATAATATATAGTGCCCAGCTGCATTTGACAAACCGGGTCAAGTGTAAAACTAGTAATCCGTTCCTTCCATGTATGCTTTATTTATTACCCCAACCAACCGTTCTCAGTCGATTTCTACTCAGCTTTACCTGCTACGGAACGGAAATAATTCGACCACGCAGCTGAACCGCCGACGTAAGTTTAACGAATTTTCAAAATTTTACTAGTGAAAAGATGAAACACTTTTTCGAGACTTCATACAGAACACACGAATTGAAAGAAAATTAAAGTTAAAAATTACTTCAGAATCGGATTTCCCGTACCCAAAAACATATAAAACGATATCCCACACTTTATTTTCAAAATGTTGATCCAAAAACGTGACACCCATGCGCTATGACTTTTTGATTGTCAAAATCGGTTTTCCAGTACCCAAAAACCTATAAAACGTCACACCACACTGATTTTCAAAATGTTGATTCAAAAACGTAATCCCGTCGCGCTACGACTTATTAACTGTCAAAATCGGGTTTCCCGTACCCAAAAACATATAAAACGATACCCAACATTGTATTTTCATAATTTTGATCCAATGGGTCTGTTGAATAAAAAATAAGCAAAAGCTATAACTTAAAATTTCAAGTCATTATTTAAAATTGAGTGAATAAAAATAAGCAATAGCTATTACTGAAAGCTTTGTCTAATAATTTTAAGCTTTGACTAATTTTCCTAGCTAAAGCTTAAAATAAATTGAATAAAATGTAGCTAAAGCTGAAAATATTTAGTGCATGCTTGAATATATTTCAGTATGCCCTACTGGTGACTTAAAGTTGTTATCTTGACATTTAAAAGGATGCATTTATGCCAATTCGAGCAAAAAAACTATATGTTATATAATAATTTATGTGAGTTCATACTAAAAACTATAAGAATAAATATCCGAATTGAGAAAAATTAACACACACAGGCCTAAATTTGTTTTATTTTAATTTAAACTTACTTTATGACATTTATTTATTATACAGAAGTGAAAATTCATCTGAATTCATTTATACAATTGGAACTGCATAACTCATTTTTTAGCGTAGAAATGTAATTATTGTTAATATTCTGATTGCTCAATTTGCAGCTTTTTCAGTTTTGACTGATCCAAAATCAAATTCTGTTGGAGTTGATATATGCTTAAATATTTTGTTTCTCTGCCTTCCTTCTTTAACATGCCTTTTTCCTTTTTGTTTGTTAAGGAATTTCTGACGAATTTCTGACGATGTAATTCCTGATTGTTCATTAGAGTTCACCATAGTTGGCTTAATATGTTGAAGCTCTGGCAGGTTAGGTTTATAATTAGGCAGACATAATAATAGCAAGAGTTTATATTATTATTATCTGGGTTTAGGATAAGGGAACAGGTAAGGGTAGGTCTACATCATGAAATCCAACTTGTGATTTTGTACAAGAAAAGTTCCGAGCTCAATTCCCATTGACCCCGAATAATTTTCTAATGCTAATTAATTTGAAATCTTTAATTATTTAATACTAAATAGGCCTAATAAAAATGCAAGTAAAACCAATAAAATTAAAAAAAAACTTTTCTTTTTTATTTAAACTTTTGTTTGTTGTGATATTTTCTTCATCGCCACAGCTATAAATTTAGTACTAGCCTATTTAATGAGTTCTAACAACATGAATCCTCAAACTGCAACATCTGTTTTAAATTTTTACAAACAACATATGACAAATTTTAAGCTCTTGCTTAAATTTTCCAGCTTTTGATAACTAGCCTTAGCTAAAGGTTATTCACCTCACTTTAACCAAGTGCTAAGACTAAAAGCTCTGACTTAATAGTGAAAGCTAAAGCTAATACTAAATGCTAAAAGCTTTTGCTTATTTTTTATTCAACAGACCCAATATTTTCAAAATTTTGACCCAAAACCCTGACCCCGACGCGCTACGACTCACGCTAGAAAGCTGAAAAGCTTTTCAGCTCTCCGCAATAAAATTTCGGAGATTTTGGTACCGTCAGAAATTTTCTACGACGTCTGTTAGTGCTTAATTCGTGATTACGGGAAAACAGACACACAAAAAATTATCGCATGATTTCAATACTTCGGCATTCTAACGCGAGCAGAAGTAATTTATCATCGACTACCTGTGGTCGCTGTAATTTATACGTTTTAGGGTTACAACCAACAATTTTGGATATTTTTCTACTCACGAAGGCGGAGAATTCTGTGGGTACGAAATACATTAGTGGAATTTGTTTGCACCCAAGCCTCCATCTCGACCTTGCGGCCTCGGTTTATGGACTGCTTGGCTTTATCGCCGCCTACAAACTCGGCCGTCGGCTTCGGATAGAAGATGCCTCAACGGTAAAATTCCACACGTGGATTTGAACTGGATAGTTTTATGGTATTTTACGTTTTTATCGATTTTGGGGATTAGAGGGAGCTATAAAATCGAGTGAGGAACAAATTGTGGCAGAATAATGTCCAACATTTAGGTTTTTAAAGTGTAAATTTCAATAGGCGCACCACGTCCGAAATATTTGCATACAAGTTTATATAGCAGAGTGTATGGTTTAATTGTTGCTGGGGGTGAATTGTATTTTAACGTCACGCGTTTCACCATGCATTTTGTGAAACGCTCCAATGAGAAAAACTGTATTATGAAACGCTCTATTCCGTCAGTTGAAAAAGGTTTTGGTCTTGCCTAGATTGTAACCAGCAGAGTCCATCACCACAGACTAGCGCCTTAGCCGGTTAGGCCACGAATGCAATGCTAATCTATACTTATAAAAGCCAAATACCATTGACTCACTGACTCATCACAGTTTCTCCAAAACCACGAGGCCTACAAACATGAAATTTGGTACTAACACTCTTTATAGGCTCTAGACGCGCACTAAGAAACGGTTTCCGAAAATTGGAAATTTTAGGGGGGGTTTTGGGGGGTCAAAGTTACTAAATCACGATTTATCAAAACCTACCGAACGTATTGGAATGAAATTTGGTATGTAGCTTCCTCTAGGGCCATAGATGCTCGCTATGAAAGGGTTTAAAAAAAATTCAAATTTTTAGGGGGTTTGGGGGATCAAATTTACAAAATCACGAATTCTCTAAAACCATGGAACGGGTTGGAATGAAATTTGGTATGTAGCTTCCTCTAGGGCCATAAGCGCTCGCTAACAAAGATTTTCAAAAAATTCGAAATTTTAGGGGAGGTTTGGGGGGTCAAAGTTACTACAAAAAACCATCGAATGGATTGGAATGAAATTTGGTATGTAGCTTCCTCTAGGGCCCTAGGTACTCGCTAAAAAAGGGCTTTAAAAAATTCGAAACTTTAGGGGGATTTGGGGGGGGGGGGGGGGG
>JAGFPH010004157.1:51824-84265 GCA_018207615.1 Philaenus spumarius
GTTTTTTTCTTTATCTGCCTGACTATAACCTCACGTTCTGAGAACATTTCATTAAAAATATTCTAATTATTTTTTCAGAACATTCTCAATATTTTAATTGTATTTTTTTTGTATGTATTTGTTAAATATTTTGATTGAATATCGTGCCACGGACACCAGCCAAGAGATTAAAATTTTTCTTGTTAACGAGCCAATTTTAGGCCGTAAATGATTTATCTTTATTTGTTTAAATAGATAAGTATATCGTTATAAAATTAATAAATAATAATTCGTTTGTTCTTATTATTATTGCTTTTCATTTATTAAAAGTTAAGTTGAAGATAAATAAACTAAAGGAAGTTCAGTACAAAAAAGTACAAATTATACACCTTTTAATTCATATTGACAGATCAAATGATTTAGAAGTTATTAATATTATAGGCTAGTACCTGGGCGTCCGAGCATTACCCGTTTTTTTTTTGTATTGTTTTTTTTAGGAAAATGTATGTACATACAAATATTATACCGAATAAGTATGAATAATTTTTGAACTTACGTACATATGAACTGTTTATCCTATACCCTAATACGAAATAAAAATACTTCAACAGATGTCCTTCTCCACAAAAACCTATATTAAAGGTTAGAAAAAAAAAAATATATATATATTAAGCTTGGAATCAGCTGATAATGGAAATAATATAGGAAACAGCTGATTACTGTTATTATTATAGTCAATAAGCATATGCAATGGATTTAAACTCCATAAGCCCAATGTTAAAAATTTTCTATTTTCAAATGAATTGTTTAGAAAAATACGAGTTTTCCTGAGGTAGTGTTTTTTACCAATCGATTTCTTGACCCAAAAGACTCTAATCCGAAATTTTCAAATCCTTCCGCTGGATCTCGAGATTGCTCGTACAAACAAACAGACATTGCTCGTATTAGAGTATAGGATATTATTGATTGAATTTGTAAACATAACCCCAAAGTATAATCTACGCTAGATTTTGATTGCGTATTACAAATGATGTGTGAAATCAGCTGTTATATTATTAAGTTAAACGAATAGGTATTTCTTCTTTAAATTTGTATAAACGAATATTTTTATGATAAAAGGTTGTACTTATATACAGTTTATAACCTCAAAGCAAATATTATAACGTATAATTATAACATACATTAGTTCTATAACTCATATTTAAAAACATTAACTTCACAAGAATTTACAACGATTGAAGTTGTAAACATAACCTCAAACTATAATATGCACTGGGTTTACAGATGATGGGTGAAATCAGCTGTTCTATTAAATGTTACTCCACGTACGTACACTCGCTTTTATGGGAGTTGATTTCCTTAATTTTGATTCATCTTTAAGAGACATGTCAGAACTTACTACTTTTTCTAGCATTTTCAAACTAGTTTACACATGGGGTGTTCTAGTTTTGCTTAGCTTGTTGAAAAAAATACTATTGAAGACACAACTAATACACCAGTTTTAAGTTTTGTTGCCTTCCTTCTAAATCAGTGTATTTCAGAAGTTGAGGAATCTCTGTTTTGATATATTTTCTGTGCTTCGCTGCCAATCTTTTTTTCTGACTGTTTAATCTGTAAATCTTTATGCAAGTCATTATTGGGCATCAAGAATATTCCTTAAAATGTTATTTTGAACTACTTGAACATTAGTTACTCATTTCAGTACTGGTTTTTATAAATAATCAAGATTATTGTTTTTCAGTCAACTGTTTTGGAAAGGAAATTATTCAAACTTTAATTTTTGTATTTACAATTTTTTTCTAAATCTTATATTTACATACGTAATCATCGTTGCAGTTTATTAGTTTTCTACAAATCAATCGGCGAACAAATATTAATTCAAAACGTAAGGAAATAACTCGACTTTCGTCCGTCTCTACAGCCCGCCCAGTACTTTCTCTGAGTTAAACCAATATATCGTTGGATTCGTCACAATTTCCGATGTACAAAACGGCCATTCAATCAAAAATCTGTCATAGTTGCAAAGTTATGGGGCGTTTTGTAGACCCTTGCAATTGGTAAGTTTTTCAACCAATAAACGTCTGCAATTACTTATTACGTCTGTATAGATATGTCTGTATAGAGAATGCTTCAAGCTAACATTTCGTGTAAACCAAATATGTTTTGTTTGAACGGTTTATCTTGTAGCACCGTGGGAAAGACAGCAGCTTTGTAAGGTTCTCAAACCTAGGCCGTAATTTCAAAGACACACTTTTTTGAAAAGACAGTTTACAAGTATACAGTTTAATTCTTTGATTTATTCTCTTCACGTTATTATAATAATATTTCATTTTTGGGCAAAGCATATAGGCTATTAATAAATTACGATTCAAACTTGGCATAGTTTTGATAGCAGTCTTGTAGTAGGAACATACAAACTGGTGTTTTCAAAATAAGACATTTTAAATTGATAAATATTTTTATACAGTACTATTTAGAACTAAATTACTAAACATTTTTACACTAATGAAAAAAATTACAAAAAATGTTTACTACTTGTTAGGCCTAAAGTTGAACTTTTCCTTTCGTTACTAAACATTATTTTTCTTGAGCTAATAACTTTGTCAATTTTATATTTATCATTTTTTTACTGGCATAAGTAAATTCTTTAAATTTTTTTCTAAAAAAAAGTTTTGGAACAGTTTTGGATTCGGGTTCATTTACTGTTTTTGGCAAATTTTTGAAAAGAATGGTTGCGAACGCAACAAAAATTAAAAAAATTAAGTCTGCCGGTTCGAGGGTTAAAAACGTTTAAGTTGCTGACCAAGCACCACATATGAGCGGCAGTCCTTCGTACATACTGATACCAATAAATCAGATCTTTAAAATATACTAGTATTTCAAAATTAGCTATATTATTATATTAGTTATATTCACGTTTCTTATGAATTTTTCCATTGTATCTGGAAAATCTGAAAAGAAAAGAAATTCCAATTACTTAATAAATTCCAAATAACAAAATGATACTGCCACAAATATGCGAAATTAGTCTATTTAAATTAGACCAGGCGTCGTGCATTTGCGACATTAGTCTGTGGTTAGAAACCGGCCGTCGCATATATACGACGACGCTTGTCTGTGCATACGAAAAACTTTTACAATGTTGGTAGCGAACGTTTTAAATATTATTGTACCTGAAATTCATTTAATTAAATGTTTCTTGTCTGCACCTGCTGGTAAAAAATAAAGCATATAAACAAGGCCCCTAAAATAAAATTAAAAAACAAACAATTAAGTAGGTAATAATAAAAAAAGTTGCTTCAAATTCACTCGAAAACTTTTTTAAAAAACATCAGCTGGGAGCGGCAGAATCATTGTGTTGTAAAAGTGACCGTAACCTGAACAATATTATGTTTAAAACCTACTAGTTTAATACTTGTTGGTGGTGTATATAATTTTACAAAGTTTTTATGAGTTTACCAAATCTTACAACTTTTCATCCACACCCTGTATTAGTTGCAATAAAATGTTCACACTTTTAGGTTAAAGCGTAAAGGTTGAGTGTCTCTGTAAGACTACGTGTGTACAGACATTTAATGAAACCATGTCAGAGTATTTATATCACAGTTAACATTTAGGTAACCCCATAAACGCCAGATGTTGTAAATAAAGATAGTGTTTTGTGACGTGGATCCATACATCTAGCGCTAATTGCGTCTTACGTCATTTAATGCCGGTATTTACTCCAAGTCGACGTATATCTTATAAGACTACAAACTTAGCCCGGTTAAATCCAACAGAGTGGGTAATTTAAGCAGTTTTGTGTAGAAATCCGGTAATTTACATTCACAATTTGGCACGCTTTACTTGATAGTCGTGAATAGCCAGAATACTAAATATATCTAAATTTACATTTACGACAACGTAAATACCATACAGTAATGCCTATAGTTAGATAGTCGCAGTAACCTTTATTTCCTATTTTATATGATGAAATTTATAGGACAACTAGCTGGCCCGATCCGGCTTTACACGGATAGACAAATCAAAGTTAAATGTATATTACCAAAAATATATATCAATAAATATAAAATTACACTATGTATTTTCTTGTGGAGATTTTTGTTAATTTTGACCCCCCAAACCCCTCCTGAAATTTCGAATTTTTTGAAAACCTTTCTTAGCTAGCACCTAGGGCCCTAGAGGAAGCTTCGTACTAAATTTCATTCCAATCCGTTGGGAGGTTTTTTTTAGTAACTTTGACCTCTCCCAAACCCCCCTAAAATTTTTAATTTTTTGAAAACATTTCTTTGCGAGCACCTATTGCCCTAGAGGAAGCTGCATACCAAATTTCATTCCAATCCGTTCGGTGGTTTAATTTAGTAACATTGACCCCCCCCCCCAAATTCCCCCTAAGATTTCAAATTTTTTGAAATCCTTTCTTAGCCAGCACCTACGGCCCTAAAAGAAGCTGGAAGCTACATACCGAATTTCATTTGAATCTGTTCAGTAGTTTTAAGAGAAATCGTGATTTAGTAACTTTAACCCCCCAAATCCCCCTAAAATTTCGCATTTTTGAAAACCTTTCTTAGTGAACACTAGAGAAAGGTACATACCAAATTGCATTGCAATCCGTTCGGTAGTTTTTAAGATTTCTTGATGAGTCAGTGAGTGAGTGGTATTTGGATTATATATATATATATATATATACTAGCTGACCCGTAAGGCGTTGCCCGTGGTGGTTGGTATTTTAAGTCTTTTTAACGTAATTGTAATCTTTTCAAGTGTTCAGTCAGTGAGTGGTATTTGGCTTTTATATATATAGATCTTAAATAATAAAAGCACTATTGGCATAATAATAAAAGATCTGAAATTATGATTATAGTAACTTTGATCCCCCCAAACCCCCCTAAAATTTCCAATTTTTTAAAACCCTTTCTTAACGAGCGCCTATGGCCCTAGAGGAAGCTACATACCAAAAATCATTCCAATCCTTTCGGTAGTTTTGAAGAAATCGTTTTTTAATAACTTTGATCCCCCCAAACCTCTCCTATAATTTCGAATTTTTTAAAACCCTTTCTTAGCGAGCGCCTGCCCTAGAGGAAGCTACATACCAAATTTCATTCCAATCCTTTCGGTTTTTTTTTAGTAATCGTGATTTAATAATTTTTACCCCCCAAACCCCCCCTAAAATTTCAAATTTTTGCAAACCCTTTCTTAGTGATCACCTATGGCCCTAGATGAAGCTACATACCAAATTTCATTGCAATCCGTTCGGTAGTTTTTGAAAAATCGTGATGAATGTGTCGGTGAGTGAGTGAGTGAGTGGTATTTCGCTTATATATACAGGGTGATTCGGTAAAGCGTAGCGGGCTATGCAGATTCAGATTCTACATGCAAAAATAAGTCGAAAATGCAGTATAACATTTTTTCGATTTCTACTTAATTTAACAGAAATCCGCCATTTTTTATTTTTTTTTTTTATAATCAATAACTCAAAAGCCCTTGGAGATATTTTTATGAAACTTGGTATACACTTTAACTTTATAGATATACGTTTAAATATACGAATAAACAACAAACTGAAATTGTAAAAGAAAATAATATTTACAACATCCTTGTGTATGTATTAACGAGTCCGCCTCTGCTTTATTTAGGCTACAAAACTCGGGGATGCGGAATACTACCCCCCGGAAAACTTCCCCCCCCCCAGGTGAAACGTGACGTCACGAAATCTGCCAACTAACCAATATGGGAGCCGTGTCCGCGACTGGAATACTACCCCCCCTAGCAAAAGCGGGTCGCCGGAATACTACCCCCCGGAAAACTACCCCCCCCAAGCAGGTTCCTACAATTATACTGTTATCGGAAACATACTGTGACTGAACAGTTTAGGTTAGTCCTCTAGTTTTTTTTTAATTCTAATTATATAAAGTGATAATACAAACACATCGAAACTTGAGTGTGTGTGACTGGAAAACTGCCCCCCCCCGATCTCTGACGTCAAAATGACGTAGGAACCTGCTTGGGGGGATAGTTTTCCGGGGGGTAGTATTCCGGCGACCCCAAAACTCTGCAGACTTTATTGTTGCTGTCGAAGTTGCATTAGGTAATGAAAATGTAAAATGTTTCGTTGTCAAACATCCAACAACACTTTATACTGAATAAACTTTACTTGTACGATGCTTTTTGTGAACCAGAGTTATGTTCTCTGAAAGCAAAACGTGCTTTTGTTTATCAAGCCAATTTATTTAAATAATAATTCGACCACGCAGCTGAACCGCTGACGTGAATTGAGAAAATTTCCAAAATTAAGTTTATAGGCCTAAGTTTTAGGGTTTCGACCAACAATTTGGGAAATAGGTCTATTCATGACGGTGCTGAATAGCTGCAAAATGGTTAGAACGCCCACCCCCGTATTGGGAGTATATTCAATACACAATGCAATGCGTGCTTGCACGCCAACCCCACATTATAATCTTGAACTTCTATGGTATATTAAGTTTTGATCGATTTTGGGGGAACCAAGCGAGCTATAAGGTCGCGTAAAAAAACAAAATTTGCAGAATAACTTCCTACGTTTATATTTGTAGAAAACACTCAAAAACAAATTCATTCTCGTAGGAAAAATCTCAAAGTACCCGGTTCAAAGCCATGCGGTGGATTCTGACGCAATGCATTGTTTATTGAAGGTACTCCCAATACGGGGGTTGGCGTACGAAGCTCGCAATGATTTTTTTGTTGAAGATAATCCCAATCCGGTGGTTGGCGTGCAAAGCACGCAATGTTTTGTGTGTTGCAGATACTCAAAATATTCGGAATGGCGTGCGAAGCACGCAATGCATTGTGTATTTAAGATACTCCCAATACGGGGGTTGGCGTG
This sequence comes from Philaenus spumarius, assembly GCA_018207615.1. Classification (NCBI taxonomy): domain Eukaryota; kingdom Metazoa; phylum Arthropoda; class Insecta; order Hemiptera; family Aphrophoridae; genus Philaenus; species Philaenus spumarius. The sequence continues at coordinate 58,666 of JAGFPH010004157.1, forward strand.
CAAAGTACGCAATGCTTTGTGTGTTGAAGATACTCCCAATATTCGGAATGGAAGTATTACCATTTTGCAGCTATTCAGCACCGTCGTGAATGAACCTATTCCCCAAATTGTTGGTTGAAACCCTAAAACATAGGCCTATAAACTTAATTTTGGAAATTTTCTCAACTCACGTCAGTGGTTCAGCTGCGTTGTCGAATTATTTTTAATGCACATGCACTATTTCTGAAATTTTGTATCCACCTTTTAGTTCTAGTCCTACAAGGAACCATAACGAGGAACATGGAAACTGTTACGAAATAACCGTTGCGTAGCAGTCACAGCCTATAATTAAAAAAAGCTTCGATAACAAAACCACGATGTTGACCTGTCCACTGCTCCAAGTTTACTAAAATAGCATCAGCTATGTTCTTAATTGTTGCAACAATCAAGAGTATAAACAAAATAACATCTGAGAAGCACTTGTTTAAAAGGTGTCAGGTTTTATTGGGACATCCAGTATAAACGTTATATAAGATTTATTCAAAGAAGAAAAAATCTATCACAGATGTGGTTGTTTTTGATTAGTCATTGAAACGCTAGGTGTATCACGAACAGGTGGCTATTTTTGAACTACTATACTGGACATATATGGAACACTTGACAAACTTTACACCTTACATAGTTATGTAAAACAGTCCACTTGAGTTTCATTTTTTATTGGCCAGTGAAAACAAAATGACGAAATAACAACAACAAAAACATTAATATTCCGGATGGAACCACTTCCTCCCACAATGCAACGCAAATCAATACTTCATTACCATCTGTTGAATCTCGATCAGCTGTTGTTTTGTAAACACGCAACAATTAAATAATTTTGTAGTTGTGTTCAATCAGTTTCCGTGGGATTTCTAACCTCAAACAATCAATTTTTTCAATTGAACGTAGAGTGAAATTTTCATGGGATAATGCTTTTGAAATTGAATATAAGACGATAAAAGATGTTTCCAAAAGATCTACCCACAGGTTTATCTGACAAGAAAATCAATTAATAAACAGAAATCTGGATCAATTAAAAACAACAAAATTTTCTTAACAGAAATATACACAGTTTGCGTGTGCTACTTTACTGAAATTGCAAAACAGATTTATTCACTTCACTTTAGATGCCTAAGTCATCTGTTAAAAAACAAAATAATAATAATAAAACAATGGAAATGTATATAAAACGCACATTTAGTTTATCGACTGATGAATTTTGCTCAAGGGTTGGAAAATCTTGTCGAAGATGCCTAGTTGTATGAAGGAATTGAACTCTCAGGTGAATCTACATATTACCGAACAGAATCCGTAAACAGACATAATTATAATCAAATTATTATGACACATACAATTGCCAAACTACACTAAGATGGCTTGAAATCAAAGGATATAACTGTTTGGTCTGACGTCGCCAAGAATGGTATTTTATCATAAACAATCATATCCCATCAGTCAATGACTGCTGGCAGACAGCCATCAATATTAACTGATCACATAGTACTCATCTTACTGTAGCGGAGAAGTCGGACGTTCTTTTTCTATCGGAGGAACTCCTCATTTTACTGTACTAATAGGTTAGATAGGTCGTAGTAGCAGTGGCCTGCTAGATTGCCAGACTTGACTGCGATTTTTTTAGTGGGATATTTTGAGAAAGGTTTATTCAGCCCTGAGGTTGGTTGAAGAGAGACTACGGCTTATACCTCAGCTATTTTTCAAAAGGGCGAGTGTCTCTTTTTGTTTCATTTCTATAAGTGCATAAAATAATATTGATGGAAATCACTTCGAGTGAATGTCATATTGAGATCAATTATCATTTATTAGTTTTTTTCTTGATTTTTACTTTTAATGATTAATATTGACACATTTTTATGTTATCTGTAAATCAAATTTTTTTTAATGCATACGCAAATAAAACAGTTTTGATGAAAACTTGCATTATTACTAGTAAGCCCCCGTGAAAAATTACAGCCAGGTTAGTTGCAAACAAATCAGAAATACATTATTTAAAAGTAACAAACTTTATGTAGGAGTACCTAAATATTCTGAGGGGATTTTTAACTCGGAAAATGTGTACAATTATAAGGATTATTTGGATATGATTTTGTAAAATTGTAGACATATTTGTTAAAATTTTGTATTTATATTCATTATTATATATCAAATGATTTAGAAGTTATTAATATTATAGTGAAAAAAATAATAATGGAATATGTTATACGAAGATGTACGAATGTTTCCGAGGTTAAACGAATTGGTATTTCTTTTTTTAAATTTGTATAAACGAATATATTGATGATAAAATGTCGTACTTATATTCATTTTATATTTTATAACCTTAAAGTATATCTTATATCGTAAAGCATACATTAGTACTATACTCATAATTAATAAACGGTACCACATAACTGCCACATACTTTCTCCCAGTTGAAACTTTATACCTTCCCAAGAGTAGCATAGGAGATGGTTATTTAGAATTGCAAAAGTAGGAAAATGTTACCATGGAAAATATTAGATGCATGTAACACACATCCATATTATATTATTTAAACTATTCGATCGATTTCGAACAAATTTGCACCAAACATGTCAATTAGGCCTGTATAGATACACGAAAAAAGTTTTAGAAAATTTTGAAAAACAACCCCCATTTTGGCAAAAAAACCCCAAAAATCAGTTATTATTATTATTATTATTATTACCTAAACGAGAATTTTTAGAATGATGTGGTTTTTGCATATGGTAGCGTACATTAAGGGCTACAAATAAGCCAAATTTTATCAAAATCGTTAGAGCCGTTTTTGAGAAATTTTGATTTGTCTTGTTTTTTGGCCATTTTTGGTGGATAAAACCCCTTAAAAATCCAAAATTTGAAAAAATGAAAAAACTCCTGGAGACATTCCACAAATACACCTACATACCAAATTTCATTAAAATCGGACCTTTGGTATGGTCTCCAGCTCTGTACGCATCCTTACAGATACACAGACACACGGACAGACATCACAAAAAAAAAACACACTTTTTTGGGTTCAGGGAGCACCAAAACAAATAATTCCACTAAAAATATTTTTGGGTTCAGGGAGCACCAACACAGATAATTCCACTAAACATTTTTTCGGGGTTCAGGGAGCACCAAAACAGATAATTATACAAAAAATTTAAATTCGAAAATTTTGATGAAAACAATACTTTCTCCTTATACTACGTATAGGGTGGATAAAGTAAAAAAAAAAATAACTTCACAAGAAATTATATTATTGTTTAAAGTTGTTAACATAACCCCAAAGTATAATCTACGAAAAATTTTGTTTAAGTAGTTTATTACAGTTGATGGGTGATGATATGATATTGTCACTAACGTACACTCGCTATTATATAAGTTGATATTTTGTTTTGATTGTCTGTACAAATTGATACTCGATATAGTAGTTTACATATCGACTGTAAAGCAACAGTTTGTATATTGTTCCATATATGTCTGGCATATTAACCGAACAGCATTGGCTCTTAGTATAAGTATATTAAATGTACGGTAGAGGCTGTAGGAGACAATGTTTAACCTGTGACATTTTGCAGATAAAGTCACCACACGCCTGGAAAATTAAGGTTAAGGGCGATCGTTGGAAGCGATGCATTTTCCAATTCATTTAACGTATAAGAAATTTAAGACTGACGTTATTATAAGAAAAAAATCGCAGTGTTTATCAATTCCCTACGTCGTGTCCCTCTTTATAGAATGAGTATAACTCTGAGATAAATTAAATCAACATTTTTTATATGGGGAGAAACGACATTTTTTTAATGGGCTAGAGGAATTCAAGGCCTCTCCACCACTGCGACCAACAATGCTCTACTGTTATAAGATTTTCGCTTTAATGGTCATCACAGATCCTCCTAGGTCTTTTATAAAAATAAGGAAAGTCTTAAGCCTAGTCCACACTTACAAACAAGAAACAACAACTGTTTACAAACAGTTAGTTGTTTCTTGTTTCATATTTTTCTACAGTTTTCAAATTGTTTCGCAACTGTTTGCAAACTGTTCGCAAACAAATGTTTGTCATTGTTTTGTGTCCACACTAGTTAGGCAGTGTTTCTCGAGATGTTGACTGAAGGAGACGTTCTTCTAGATTGTGCTTGTTTATATTTAATTCTACACAATGAGGTTAGCTTACTAGGAGAAGGCGATGGTGGACTCGCAGATTTCTTGAAGAAGGTCTGTATTACGGTAAAAACTTACTGTCTGATGTAAGGCTTTACGATGGTGCAGGTTTCAAAATCTTACCATGCGAAATACCCCCAGTGCACCGGGACAAAATTTGTGAAGTTGCGACAGAGACTTGAAAATTTTCACTCGGGTTTTTTTTGGACTGATTTCATTTCTGACCATGCGAAATGCCTGAGAAGAAAAGTCTCTGTCGCAACTTCACAAATTTTGCCCCCCCCCCCCCCAGAGCCCCCCTCGGTGCAGCGGGAGCATTTCGTATGGTCAGAAATAAGATCAGCACCCCCAAAAGCCCCCGAGTACCGATTTTCACGGCTTTTCATCCATTTTTAAAGGTATCAAAAAATTATGCACTTTTAGATGCACTTTATGCATTTGCGATGCATTTACGCTTTCTCCCGAAACTGGTCGTATGTAGACTTTGTTCCTGGTATTTTTCTGAACACGATGCAGAAAACTGCATCCAAATCGGAGCTGTAGGCATACATTTATTTATTTTTCAATACTTTGTTTGTCTACATGTTTGCGTGTTTTCCATTTGGTTTGGGAAACAGAAAACATTGTTTTTTGTTTGCTGAAACAAGTTAAAATGTTTCTCATTTGTTTGCCGGATGTTTACTGGATGTTTCCAAACTGTTTGCAAATATTTTGAAAACATCCAGCAAACATCCGGCAAATAAATGAGAAACACGAAAACAACTGGCAAACTGTTTGCAAACAATGATTCCGCAAACATGTTTGTAAGTGTGGACTATGCTTTAGGATCAACACCAAGGACTAACAAAAGCCTTGCAGTCGTACAGCAGTTGTTAAGTAGATCCAATCCCAATGGAGCCACATTTTTATGAGGTTTGCCCTTGGCCGGCAGTGACCGAAAGGATTCCTACAATCCTACTGATAAGCAAGTTAGATTTAGTAGGTCGCTTAGTTTAGGTTGATGAACAAATGGTATGACGAATTGTGTAACAGGTGAATAGACACATTCCAAAATACCAGTTAGAGTAAGTAGACCTATAAACAACAAAGCAAGTGAAACTGAGAAGGGGAGGGGGAGGTTATAAACAGGGGAGGGGGGCTGGGGAGAACAAAAAACCACGGTCTGTTGGCCGGTAGTGAAGAGAAGGCTGAGTACGTTGGTAGGATCCGAGCTACGGATTCAAGGACGATATAAAACGTAAGAGTAACCTTTTGAATTTTTGGGCAATGAGATATAATATTCAATTCGATTATTTGTGTTGTTAAAGTCAAAAATTTTGGATATTAAATATTGTTTTAGTCTTTTGAATTGAGTTTTACTTCCGAGTTGGATATTATAATTAGTTAACCCTATAAGCGTCAGGCCTATTACTGCTAGATATACCTCTAAGCGTCAGGCACTTTTTCACTGCTTGAACACATTATCACTTAAACATCTATAAAATGTATCCTATTTATGTAAAGTGTACACTATTATACATTTTATTGTTTAGGAAAGTATGAAGAACATTTCTGTGTAGATAATATATTTAAAAAAAAAATTCTCTAACTTATTTTGCGTTTTGAACGGAAAATAAATTAAATTGGTAAACAAAAGTTTCAAATGTAGGGCTCTTGGAAAAATAGGAAAAAAAATTTAATTATAAATCCAAATCGTACAAAATGTAGAAAAAACATTTCTTTACATAAAACAATTCAAAAAAATTACTTTCTAAAAAAAAAACAATGTTTTGGGGTAAAATAACCAAAATGAGCAATTTGCAAAAAAATTACCTGTTCATATTAAAAACTCTATATAATGTAGCCTATTCAAGTAAAGTGTATACTATTATATATTTTCTTGTTTAGAAAAGTATGGTTAGCATTGCTATACAAAATAAATATATTTTTTTTAATTTCTAAAACTTTTTGCTTTGCGAACGGTATAATAAATAAATTTTTAAACCTAATTTTCAAAAGTAAAGGTTTTGGAAAAATAATAAAAATTATTTAATTATAAATACAAAATATGCAGGTCTCGATCTATACAATGACATAACTAACTAGTTTGTCAGACAATATTTAGTCTATGATAAGGTAAGAGAAAAACTCCGTTTATTTTTTGCTGTCACGAGACAGACTAACGCTTTTGTAATGTTTTGAACTTTTGTGTATTTTGTTCGAGATAGTTATAAGACATAGTGTAATAAACAATATACCAAATTAATCGTGAGAATGTCCTGAGTACAATGATATATAATATGATACACTTACTATTATTTTTGATGCACCAATTTTGATTTAAACGCATCAACGAGAATTCTCGTTGCCTGACACTCGGATGCCGGTATGTAGCCGAACGCAATCGACGAGAATTCTCGTTGCCTGACGCTTATAGGGTTAAAGAGTTAGCCAAATGTTTTAGGATAATAATACTGTAGTGTTAAATATATTAGTTTATGATATCACAAACCAAGCGAGTTGTGTTAAGAATATCCATTGGGCCCCGTAACACTACTAAAATTAACTCTACCCAACAATAGAAGCTTCAGAGCTTTCGACTTAGAGAGGCAGATGAACATTTTAGCCTGCCTAAGCCCAGGAGCATCGTTTCAATGTGAGGATCAACTTTTCCCCGTCCATATTTCAACAACATTTCTTAGTTGGCCCTTGTGCCTCCCACAGAAAGTATATTTGCCAATGAAGGGCGTTTTGTCCCCAACTCTAGCAAAGCGATCCGCTGCTTCATTTCCCTTTATGCCTACATGACCAGGCACCCATTCAAGAGAAACTTCATTGATTCTAGCCGTTTTATTCATTGCTTTAAAACAGTCTTAAACTAGCCTTGATTCAAATGTGAATGATTCCAGCATCTTTAACTCGGTTTGGCTATTAGAAAGGATATCAGTCATATCTCCCTTAATTCCACTTTTGAGTATTTAATTATCGCAGAGATCAATCGCAACAATCTCGACCTGAAAAATCGATTGTAAGTTACCCATAGCCCTAGATTAGCTGCACCTAGGACCACAAACTCCTGATCCAACTCCGCTGGTTCTTTTTGCAGCCGTCCGTATAACATTCATGTGTGCTTTTACCTGATCCAGGTCCAAAGCGACACTTATATTTTTGTATTATTAGTAAGGTTCTTTTATTTCCCAACGGTTCAGATACAAGTGAAACTCGTATAAAAACTAGGAGGTCACAGGGAGAGTGGGTCAAGATTTTAAAGGGAAACGTACTGCTCGTGGTTCGTGATAGATAGCAAGAAAACTTCTTAATATTTAAAACTATCCTTTAGTTAAAGAGGTGTTTTACCTCTTATTTCAACCCTCAAATTGTATACATGGTGTTTAAATAAATGGTTTTATATTTCGAGTCTTATGAGATAAAAATAAACGTACAGCGATAAAATAACCACTTTTTGGTGAGTTTTAAATATTTGTCCGCCATCCACCATCTTTCAATAAACTTAATTTTATTAAATGGCAGTTTGTCGTGTGATACATAATTTTAGTGTAAAATTTGACGATAAAAACGTTGGTATAATACGTTTTTGAATACCTAAGTCCGTTTTTTAAGTTGTTGTGAGTCAAATAAGCAAAACTCAAAATTTTGTATCAAAATAATAAATGAAAAACTCATCGCATATTACTATAACTCTTTTTTACAACTTTAAAAGTTTCCTTTTAAAATGAGATAAAAAATATACTAATTGAAATTAAATCCCTAAACTCTGTTAAGTTACAAGATTCGAGCAATAAAATAATAACAGCAACAAAATATTAGAAAAGATAAGCGATTTCAGACTGACGAAACAAGTTTGCAAGAGAACACTATAGTAAATATGATGATTTATATTTTAACATATTTTTTTAAATTCAATACAGTAATTATTAACAAAAACAAAATTATTTAGAAGAAGAAAATAACTACTGTAATTTCAAGTGAAACACTTTTAAACTAAATCAGCTGTAGGCTACCATTAATTTTACGATTGTATAAGATGGAAAGTTTTCCATTTAATGAATTAGCATTGTTTATTTTTCAGGTAAGTTCTCCTCTTTTCAAGGACACGTGAAATAGCAGAACATAATTGTAAGTGATTAGTTACTATTTTATAATTTGTCTGTAGTGGCACACGTTTTAATGGACACGATTGAAGAATGTGAAGTCTTTTTATTAAATGTATTATTATTAAACCAACTAAAATACCAGGTGTCTAAAAGTCCCCGCCCCCTTTAGATTTTGTGTTTGTTAAAACAAACAAATATCCTTTGGGGAACATACTAACTTAGCCCAAAGTATCTTTTGAAGTAATCGGAAATTTTGAGTGTCTCCTAAAAATGGGGGATTTTTGGGTGAACTCAAAATTTTTAAATGGGAAGTATGGTCATTTTAAAGGTCTATTTAAGACTAGGAAAATGACATAAGGAAAAAAAAATCGGACTACCCAAACAAAATGATGGCCCTAAACGTTTTGAAATAAATCCACATAAAGTTGCTAATATCTTGAAAAGGAAGAGGTTTTAGAACGAATTTCAAGAGACAAAAAATATTTATTTAAAAATGCTTGACTTAAAATATTGCTTCCAAATCGATTTCCAAACTAATTATTAAAAACTTGTTTTTTATTTCGATCATGTTACATATTATATTAGAAATTTCCTATACATCAATAAATCATAACAAAATTATAAATGTTTTATTTACATAGCGATTTAAGAAGAAACGGGAAAACTTTCATTACGTGTTCTACTAGTGAAAATAAAGAAAAACGTCCCTGTACACATAGGTACGGAAATTATTCGTTTTCCAGATATACACCATTTTTTTTACAAAATAATTCATATCCAGAGAACGGTTTGACTGATAAAGTTCAAACTTGGCATGAAGTTTAATCTAACAATGATCTATATCAAGAAAAATTATATCGATTATATCCAATGATCCGTTTCAAAATGGCGGCTGTTTGAAAAAGTCAAACCTAAATTACTCAAAAACCATACACTTTAACAATAAAAGTTAGGATCACTTTTTTGTAGCAGTTTTCATTCCTTATCGGATGGTGTAACTGTCAAAACGATCGGATGAAGGGTAATATCTAAGTTAAAGATAATAACAGTATATTTATACAATATTGTTGTGTTTACTGTGATGGTGTAGGATGCCGGTTGAATAAACCAATTATTACACATAAATGAGCTATCATCCTTTATTCGATTGTTTCGAAAGTTACACCATCCGATAGGGAATCAAAAGGGCTACAAAAAAAGATGTCTTGACATTGTTTGTTAAAATGTACGGGTTTTAAAGTAATTTGGGTTTGTAATTTTCAAATAGCCGCCAATTTGAAACGCACAATTGGATATAATCGATTAGTTTTTGTAAGATAGATCATTGTTAGGTTAAACTACATGCTAAGTTGGAACTAAATCAGTTAAACTGTTCTCTAGATATGAATTATTTTGTAAAAAAATGGTGTATATCTGGAAAACGAAGCATTGACGAACCTATGTTTATAGGAACTTTTTCTTTATTTTAACTAGTAGAACATGTCCTGCAAGTTTTTCCGTTTCTTCCTGAATCACCCGAGGCAACAAAACGTAATTCAAATTCCTCTCTTTTTAATGTTGAATGTTTAAAACATTTTCGGTTTAATACAGAATCCTTCTAAAATTCTTTTCCTAACCCAATAGTTTTTTACCGTCTCAGTAATTTTACCGTCCGTGTAAAACGACCTTCTCGACCGACAAAGAGTTTTTATCCCGGTTACGTTTATAAATAACATAAACAAGACAGGGGAGAAAAGGGCTCACACTTGACCTGCTTCACATGGGTTGCTAAGTTTTGTCTCGCTATATTCGTGTCCGGGTTTACGCCTCAACTCTTCGTTTTAATTTGGTTAAATTCGTATACTTGATTGTGTCGTAAATTTAGGTGTCACAGATAAATTAAAAAGTTGAATCAATCTACGTAAATAAAAACGAAAATGTTCGTTTGTTCAAAATCTCCAATCTTCGAAAGTTTTTTACCGATTACTTTGTAATTTTTACAAAAAAGCATATTTTTATATACTTTAAAAAAACAACAACAAAAAGTATACAAACATTTAACAAAAATATGAGTATTTAAATATGTGTATTGAATATAAAAATAACAGTAATCAGCTGCTTTCTATAATATTTCCATTAACACCTGATTTCAAACTTTGAAACAATTATTTTTATTTCTAACTTTTAGGTTAGGTTTTTATAAAGAGCGCCATCTGTTGGACGTAAAACAATACAAACTATTCTAAATATTGTATGGCAATGGAAGCGTAGTGTCAAATAGTAACTAAATATGTTTAGTTGAACAGTAAGCAGCTGTTTTTCATAATATTTTCATTAACAATATTAAAGTTTGAAACAATTATTTGTATTCCTAACTTTTAGGTTAGGTTTTTGTTTAAATGTACACCCAAGCCTTTCTGGTTCTTTTAACCTATAATTATTATAACTGCATTTATAAAATATACGAAATAATATGATTTGGACTTTCAGCGTTATTTACCATCTTAGTTATGATGTTATTATCCTACACGTTTATTATAAAGAAAATATAAAATATGTGGTTAGAAGGTTCCAAAGGGGTTGGCGTGTGGAACACGCAGGAGTCTCCAATAGTTAAAAATAAAAAAAAACAGCAGTTTTGTGTAAACAGATAAATTACAACAATAACACATTTCTATTTTATTTCAAAGTCTGAAATAAGAGTAAATAGAACAGTCACAAGTGAAATAGATGAATCCAAGAAACCATTGAGCTTATCTCCATTAACCCAAAATATACTTGTGAGTAAAGTATCAAATATCCAAAACAACACTATATTAAAGACCACTAAATAATACCGTTGCGTGGCGGCCAATAGATTAGGTTAGGTTTTTATAAAGAGCGGCATCTGTTGGACGTAAAAACAACACAAACTATACTAAATATATCGTATGGAAAAGGGAGCGCCATAATAAATAGCTATTAAATGTGTTTAGTGTTGGTACAGCAATCAGCTGTTTGCTCAAATATTTCCATTAACAGCTGATTTCGAAATTTGAAACAATTATTTCTATTTCTAACTTTTAGGTAGAGTTTTGTTTAAGTGTAGACCTGAGCCTTGCTGGTTGTTTTAACATTTATTATAACTCCTGTTATAAAATATACGAAATAATTTGATTTGAACATTTCACTTGAAGTATTTAGTGGTGTAGGAAGGTATGTAAGGTATGTCGAAGCAATCAATAGAACATAAACGACTTTTTTTAAAGAAATCTAAATTTATTTCGTTTTCAAGAAAGCGTTATATTTCAATTATTACATTTAATTAAATATAAATTTTCGTTAGACAAAATAAAACTTTATAGATTTCCATAGTTAATAAAGATAATTATGATATTAATAAATTACAATTCAAATAACAAATACTCTTGACTTTTTCACAGTTGTCAAGTGGAATTATTGCTTCGTACAACGCTGAAGATCTTTTGACGCGTTAACACAAATTTTACCTCTTTATAATATTTAGTACAGATGTGGTACTATATTCTGCCGCACCCTGTTACATTCCAACAGCTGAGATTTTGCGCTACAGAGGAGTTTTAAACATAGTTATTTACAATTGAATAAGTTATAGAGTACCAAGTTGTTCCAGGTAACATACAATGTCGCAATGAGTATAAGCACACAGAAATTGTAAATGCGATATAGTTGGAAATTTGTAAACATTTCTGTGTTTCGATTGAGTGAGCAAATAAACCGAGTGGAAATAACTGTGTGTTTCGAGTGTCTACAGAAACGTTTTAGTTGTTAAATTGCAGCCATTAAAATCACGTTAACCATAACGGCTTTGGGTTTAATAGTATTTGCACAAATAATTTTATCTATTCAAAAATATAATAGTTACAGTACTTTAAAACGAGTTCACCAAGCTACAACTTCTTAGAGAAACTGCTGAAAGTGATAAAATTGGACATACTTAGGTTTTAATAAACCAATGTTACGATTTAAGAAACCATTCCGTTACGATGTAAGAAACCGTTGTTAGTTAGGTGTAATAAATGTTTCTTACGTCCAATATATCACCAAAAGTACAATGCAAATGTTTTAAAGATAAGATGTTGATTTAGTAAAGCCCATGTTTTACCCCAATCGGAATCACGTCCCTAAAAATAAATCGCTCTTTCCCATTGTGTGCAGTAGCCTCGCTTTGTCCACACGATCGATAAAACATTGCATACTTAAATGTGTTGTAATTTAAAACTTTATTTTAGAACTGTGTAACAGAAATCCACTTCGACCTGAAGTGCAATTTGTACCCAGTAACAAACTGTCGTTCACGAAAAACTCTGGCTGTACTGCGCAGGCGTCGGAAACTGGATCCACCATCCAAGGGCCTCTGCCCTGAACAATCGTAATTTCCGTTAAATATCAGAGTACACAATAAGTTTTGAATTTGCTTCGCCGCGATTATAGCAGTGGAGCGATCAGGGAGGTGAGCCCTCCATTCATAATATTAATGTTTTCACAGCCCCCCCCCCCCCCCCCCCATCAGTTCTGATTATTAGAATATTATGCAACTTAGCAAGTGTATAGCAATGTCAAAATTAATTCCGTTCTGTAGAAGACCCCCTATAACTGACAAACGTGCGATCCTACAAAGGTTCCGTTTGCATCCCTTTCGTCACGACTGACACTGAAGACTGTTGATGAATAATTTAGTTGGACGCACTTCAATGTGTTGTAATTATCGTTGTAATTCCTGGTAAAGGTGTCTGGATAGTAAGTGGATAAACAGGGATTGGTCTTGAATATTAAAAAAGGACTTTTCAATAACAGTAATCTATATATATAAAAGCCAAATCCACTGACTCACTGATCACGATTTCTCAAAAACTACTAAACGGATTGGAACGAAATTCGGTATGTGCTTCCTCTAGGGCCATAGGTGCTCACTAAGAAATGGTTTTAAAAAATTCGAAATTTTAGGGTGGGCGGTTTAGTGGGTCAAAGTTACTAAATCACGATTTCTCTAAAACTACTGAACGGATTGGAACGAAATTTGGTATGTAGCTTCCTCTAGGGTCATAGGTGCTCTCTAAGAGAGGTTTTAAAAAAATTCGAAATTTTAGGGGGTTTTTGGGGGGTCAAAATTACTAAATCACGATTTCTCTAAAACTACTGAACGGATTGGACCCATTGGTACTCGATAAGAAAGGGTTTAAAACAATTCTAAATTTTAGGGGAGGTTTGGGGGGGTCAAAGTTACTAAAAAAAGCACCGAACGGATTGGAATGAAATTTAGTATGTAGCTTCCTCTAGGGTTCTTGGTACTAGCTAAGAAATCGTTTAAAACAATTCTAAATTTTAGGGGAGGTTTGGGGTGTTAAAGTTACTAAAAATCCCAATAAGAAATACATAGTGTAATATATTTATAATATAATATATTTTTTGTTAATATACATTTAACTTAGATTTGTCTATCCGTGCAAAGTCGGATCGGGCCAACTAGTGTTAAGAATAGTTGCATCAGAAAAGCCTTAGTATTTGTACTAGCATTATTATTATTATTATACTCATTATTAATAGGAATCAATGTTAAATATACTGGGTGGCTAAAAATAAACTTGTCAATTTCATCACTGGTAAACACACTAGCCTTTTTAGGTTGATAACCAATAGACTTTTTTTTTTTTTTTTTTTTTTTTTTTTTGAGAAATGCAATTGTCTTAGGGTAATTTGAGATATAAATGTTTTCTTTGATTTTTAAACAACTTTTAAAACTTGAAAATGTTTTTTTTCATCTCCTTTGCTTTTTCAGACGTCAATACAATCATAGTTTCATCACTTACTTGGTCATGTGTAGTGTTTGTTCTTCACACCAATTTTTACATTTATTGTATTCATCTTTATATAGAAACCGCGAAGTGTCAGACAACAACTGTATTGATAATTATGACGCTCTTTTCAATATTGATTCAGGAATATTAATATTTGAATCAGCCATTAAGTAAGTATTGTTTACACTTTTACAATAAATAGTTTATACGCTAATAACCTAACAACATCAAAGGTTTGTTATTGTTTCATTTGTTTATGTTGCTAGAAACAGTCGGCTGTTTAAAAATTATATAATGGAATACTGTAAGTAGAATAGCAGCGCTCGTAGGGACACATCTTGAAACCTTTTTACCCGGCCTATAGGGAATCGATTAGTTTCAATCACAGCTGACAGTACTGTAAATAATTGTTTATTGTGTTGGTATGATGAAAAATATATTTTTATATTCATTGAAATAGCAACCAACTGCATGAGAGAACAGATAAAACCACTTATTGGCATAGCCATCATAGCAACACAATTTTAAGTTTATTTTATTTTAATTGTCTTAACGGCAATACATAAACATAACTTTTGAGTTCTGAACATCTAAGGCTCAGTACCTTTCGATTGACATCATTCCTCTCCTTTTATAATAAAACTACGAACACAAATAACCAAAACTAAACCAAAAAAAATTTATTAACGTAGATATTAGAAACATAAAGACATGAAGTTTAAAACCCTTTCCTGCCCAATGGGACTCTCAAGTCCCGTTCAGTTATTAATTTATATTCTTTTCAAATAAAGTGGACTCTGTAAATGCCTGAAGGGAGTCACGAGTCAATGTACAATACATATAAAAATTGTGGTAGTACCAAATAGTTCTAATAGGTTACAGCATAAGATAGAATTCTAGGTGCACTATATTATCTTTCAAAACATGTTCTTGTCTTTCATTTGTCAGTATTTTTTATTAAAAGGGTAGTTTTGTCAGTATTTTTTATTAAAAGGGTAGCATATTGTTTTAATTAATTACTTAACTTAATAAGAACTGATCTAAGTTATAATTATAAACCTCTCACGAATACAAATTATACACATTCAAACTTAAGAGCAACCAAGCACACTTCCTATAACCACTACTAGATGGTGCTGATAAACTATCTTTTACTTTACTCTTACTTTACACATGCTATTTATAGCGACAGTGAAGTAACTGAAGTTTTGTTAATTTGTCAGTTTTCTTTCTTTAATCAAGCCTTAGCCTAGTGGATAACGTTGCGTCTTCCTGATCAGAAGAAGGCTAGGGAGACCAGACATCTAATCATATCTGTGGTTTGAGGGTAGGAGGGCGGAATTAAAGCAAACGGTGGTTGACTCGCTTCCAAGCTGACTGGATATGACTAGATATTTATCTGGTCTTCGGCTGGGGCTGTTTTGCATAATTTTACTAAGGTATTTATTTATATATGTATATATATATATAAATTTACTAAAAAAATAGTTTTTTACTAAACAACCTTAGTTAATAACGAAAATAATGAAATATCTAGTTTTTTTCAAATTTTAACACTCCTTGGTTCTCAAAGGGTTAAAACGTATGACTTCTGCTTCCAGAGCTCAAACCTTTAAGTTATTGATTTGACATAAAATAGTGAACACGCTTTCCACGCTTTGGTGCGTTTAAAATAACATAAAACATTTCCAAGGCTGTACTTTGTGACGGAAGTAAAGCAACAGCAATTCATATTGAAAAAAATAAATGTAGGTTTTGCATATTTAAACTCCGTCCGTCCAACTGGAAACCAGTCCACGTCCAACGCGTCCAAGTTGTAATTGTCTAGTTAATTAGTGAATAAACTGGGACACTGTTTGGAATATTGAATAGAACGTCTGCAATAATCGGAGATGGGTAATTAGTTGAGAAACTTTGAATTTATCTTCTGTAATTAGAACCACTCGTCACTAGAAACTATTTATTACAAAATTGATGATAATTTTTCTCGACTTTCTCGTAATAGCCCAATAAAATGTAACAAAACATAATCTGAGAATGTTATTTTAATTTAAGGTTTTGTCACATAGAACAATAAGTAGGGGAAACTTGGGTAATGGCAGCCACCTAACAAAATCTATATATATATAAAAGCGAAATACCACTCAGTCACTAACTCACTCATCACGATTTCTCAAAAACTACTTAACGGATTAAATTAAATTTTGTAAGTAGCTTCCTCTAGGGCCATAGGTGCTCACTAAGAAAGGGTTTGAAAAAGTTCGAAATTTTAGAGGGGGTTTGGGGGGATCAAAGTTATTAAAAAACGATTTCTCAAAAACTACCGAACGGATTGAATTAAATTTGGTATGTAGCTTCCTCCAGGGCCATAGGTGCTCACTAAGAAAGGATTTTAAAAAATTCGAAATTTTAGGGGGGCTTTGGGGGGTTGAAAGTTATTAAATCATGATTTCTTCAAAACTACCAAACGGATTAGAATTAAATTTGGTACGTAGCTTCCTCTAGGGCCATAATTGTTCACTAAAAAAGGGTTTTTAAAAATTGGAAATTTTAGGGGGGTTAGGAGGGTAAAAATTACTAAATCACGATTTCTCCAAAATTACCGAACAGATTGGAATGAAATTTGGTATGTAGCTTCCTCTAGGACCATAGGCGCTCGCTAAGAAAGGGTTTAAAAAATTCGAAATTTTAGGGGGGTTTGGGGGGATCAAAGTTATTAAATCACGATTTCTTCAAAACTACCGAACCGATTGGAATGACATTTGGTATGTAGCTTCCTCTATGACCATAGGTGCTCACTAAGAACGGGTATGAGAAAATTCGAAATTTTAGGGGGGTTTGGAGGGGATCAAAGTTATTAAATCACGATTTCTTCAAAACTACCGAACGGAATGGAATGACATTTGGTATGTAGCTTCCTCTAGGGCCATAAGTGTTCACTAAAAAAGGGTTTTAAAACATTAGAAATTTTTATGGGGGTTTTGGGGGTAAAAATTACTAAATCACGATTTCTCCAAAATTACCGAACAGGTTGGAATGAAATTTGGTATGTAGCTTCCTCTAGGGCCATAGGCCCTCGCTAAGAAAAGGTTTAAAAAAATTCTAAATTTTAGGAGGGGTTTGGGGGATCAAAGTAACTAAAAATCTAGATTTCTCCAAAATTACTAAACGGATTAGAACGAAATTTGTTATGTAGCTTTCTCTAGGGCCATAAGTGCTCACTAAGAAAGGGTTTAAAAAAATTCTAAATCTTAGGGGGGGGGGGGGTCAAAATTACTAAATCACGATCATTTGTCGCATTTATTTCATCAAAATAATTATGCAATAGCAAAGCATTGCCGGGTCAGGTAGTATTAGTATATAAACAAGTATTTGTCTAAATCTCGTAGGGCTACTTTCATTCAATTTAGCAAACTTTGTGTGTTTGCAAGTTTTAATGGTGTTCAGTTAGGTATAATATGTTAGTTTCATATTTTAGTTGTCAAGAAACACGGCCTATTGCAGTTATGGTGAAACCTAAGGTCGGGATTGAGCAATGAGCACCGATCATGGTCAATAGAACACGTTTTGGGTGTCATTAAAAATTGTATATATGTGTTCGCACTCTAACGGCCTTGTTTTATGTCCGATATGGTACAGACGTTGGTTTTCTAAGTCGCACGGACTAGTTCTTAGCCCAAAAAATCCAACAACCGCAAGCAGGTTTTATGATCATAAGTAGTAATATTTTGAGATTTTTCGTGCTATAATGAAACTTTTTCGGGTTTTATCTATAGACATTATTCTGTTTAGACCACCCCATAGCCCACCTGGTTCCCCCAAAATATATAAAAATGTAAAATACCACAAAAGTACCGTGTTGAAATCCACGTGGGCAATTTTACCGCGGGGTGAGATTTTGACCCGAGGCCGATGGCAGGGATGGAAACTCGCAAAACTAGCGGAACGCAGTTGGAAGCTGATGTACAAACAAATTTTACTAATATATTTCGTACACTAAGGCAGCTATTCAGCTCCTTCATGAGTAGAAAAATTGCCCAAATAGTTGGTTGAAACCCTAAACATTTACTAAATTTTGGAACTAAATAATAATAATAAGTAATAAGAATAGAATTATTATTTTTTGATAATAAAGTACAATACCTTTTATTTTCCGTCAGTGAACCTTTTTGTTTAAAATTTGTTTAAAGTTTTTGACGCGTTTTGAGAATGTATCTCATCATTAGAAAGTCCCTCTATACACGGAGGTCCTCAAAACGTTAGATACACATACACAAACACATAACACACAACACATTTAAAAAACACAGTAAGTAGATGCGCATCTTACGACTCCCGGTTATCGACTGGTTGTGCGTTATGAATCAGAACACGAAATAAAACTACAATACGCCGCATGCATTCTGAAGTGTTATCGCTGCGTCATACAGGGTGTTCGAATCAAAGTTCAGTTGGTCGTTTAGTAATCGGTGTTCATTATTTAAGTTTAATATTTTAAATGCCTTGTAGATTTCAAATTCTTCTACGGCGTTGAATAATTTGTCTTTACTGCGATTACTGCGATCTGTCTTCGGCGATTAAATGGCGTGCATAGTTGGATTTATTACCTGAAATAGTCCTCTTTGGCAGGTGTTCTTTAAACCGAACCTTGAAAGCTCTTCCCGTTTGACCTATATAAAACTTGTCACACCTACCATACGTTAATGTATAGACACCTGTTTGGGTTTCCAACTGTTTATGTTTTTGGGGTTGGAGTAATTTTTGTATGTTATTATTGGTGCGGAAGGCGATGGTTCTATTGATTCTTTTGAAGGTGGAGGTAATTATGTTGGGGAGGATGCTGCCTTATTCAGTTGAAACAAAGATAGACTTAGATTTCTCTTTCAGTGGTCTTTTAGATTTATTGGTGTTTTGCGAGAAGTTTATCAATCATAGAGGCCTTGTATCCATTTATTGTGGCAATATCTTTGACTATGTTAAACTCATTCTGTTAATCTTGTGGTTCAAGAGGTGTGGTGACTAGTCTATGTTATAAGCTGACATTTTTTTACATGGGGATGATGGGAATCAGAGTGTATGAAATTATTGTTGTTCTTAAACATAAATATTTGGTTGTTTTGTTAATGATAATACATAGGTTAGGCACTAGATCTATTTATTATTTTTGTACAAATATCGCCCCAGTAGTTTTGTTTTTAATCTGTTGGGGTTGATTTTACAACATTGGTTAATTAATTTTTGTTTTGTAAATATGCAAATTTTAGTTGTGTTTTCCAATAAATCTACCCTGTTTTATTTGTTTGTCAGTTTTATTTTGATATATGCCAATTTACTGTAGTGTTTATGCGAATGTGTATTTTTGGTTTTAAGTGCTAGTAATACGAGCTGCTGTATTTATGTAATAACCATGACATGTCATTTGTTTCACGCTGTACAAAAGAAAATTTATGAAATAAATAAACATGCAGGTATTTAACTCCGTCAACATAAACTAAATCTTATTGCATTTTTAAAATTTAAAAACATATACAGGGTGTCCCACGAAGAAACGGAGAAACTCTCAGGACTTGTTCTTCATGTGAAAAAAACAAAAAAGTTCATATAAACATAGGACCGAAAACTCTTCGTTTCCCAGATGTCCGCCATTTTGTTTACCTAACCTAACCTAAATAACTCAAAAACCGTACATTTTATTAAAAATGTCAAGACACCTTTTTTGTAGCCCTTTTGATTCCCTATCGGGTGGTGTAACTGTCAAAACAATCGGATGAAGGTTAATAGCTAAGTTAAAGGTAATGACAGCAAATGTACATACAATATTGCTGTGTTTACTCAATTTTCAAACAGCCGCCATTTTGAAACGCATGATTCGATAGTATCGATTTTTTTTTTTTTAGATATATCATTGTTAGGTTTAGCTTCATGCCAAGTTTGAACTCAATCAGTGAAACCGTTCTCTAGAAATGAATTATTTTGCACGAAACACAAAATGGCGGATATCTGGGAAACGAACAGTTTTCGGTCCTATGTTTATATGTACTTTTTTTGTTATTTTCACCTGAAGAACAAGTCCTGAGAGTTTCTCCGTTTATTCGTGGGACACCCTGTATAACAACAGAAAAACCGATATAACCTTTATTTTCTATCTTTCACGATGAAATTTTATGTATGTCAATTAGTAGTAAATTATACATATTGTTAATTTTTTTCCATTTATAATTTCATTATAATTTATCATATCTATACAATACATACAATACAATTCTAAACATTTTTTTTTCTTTTTTCTGTGGGTTTGTACCCACTAACCTCCACAACGGCTGTACCATTTGGATGTGGTTTTCAGTGACATATTGAGATAAACTTGGGCCACCACATTTAGTGTTTGTTTAGTTCAAATCTGGTTACAAATACAAACTATAAGTAAACTAGCAGATACCCGTGGCTTTGTACACGGTACAAGGACTCGCCGCATAGAAATAAATGTTTATTGTTTTAGTGGTTGTTATTACATTTTCACCCCTTAGCAGTACTCTATAAAATGAAAATACGATTTACATAGTATATATGTATAGTAAGAAATACATATACCAATTTCCAGCTCTCTAGCTTAATGGGAAGTATAATAGTTACTTTCTATTTTTTTAGGGGTTGTTACATTTTCACCCCTTAGCAGTACACTAAAAAGTACAAATATGGTTTACTTTTATATATTGTAAGAAATAAATGTACAAATTTCCAGCTCCCTAGTCTTAATAAAAGTAAAATAATAAATATTTATTGTTTTAAGGGTGGTTTCAACCCTTAAATCTAAATGAATTCTAGTCTTTGTTTCATTCCAGGTCATGGTCTATATGTGTGCCAAATTTCATTCAAATAAATCTAGTAGTTTTTACGTAATTAATATGTATTGTTTCAGGGGTTGTTTCACCCTTAAATCTAAATGAATTCTAGCCTATGTCTCGTTGCAGGTCATGATCTATATGTGTGCAGAATTTCATTCAAATCCATCCAGTAGTTTTTACGTGATTACGTAAAAAACACACAGACAGACACCATTAGAATTTTATATAATAGTATAGATTTTAAAGTGCGACTCCCACGCATATGCTGCAAAACCCAAAGTTACTGTATGCACATTGCATAAACGCGCCTCATCGGGACATCGTGGAAGGCACAATGCCTCCGTCACAGATGAAGCTGCAGTGGTTTTAGTTGTTCTGGAATTCAATAGACGTGACATTGTATTGCGTACTCGCGAAGATCGCCTACAATGCATTTTTGAAAAACGCCGATCTCATTATTCTTTAATTTATTGCCACTTTGATGACGGATACAATTTTGGACTCTACCAAATTGATCCAATTACTAGGATTCAACAAAATCGTGGACATTTATGAAAACATGCTTTGTAAACTACAAAACGACTTATAGGCGGTGACTACAATATTTTTTGAAGTTATGCTTCTTTGCGCCCGTTGTAATCGGGATGGGGTGTCGGTCGAGAAACCGCGTCACGCGTTAGGAGTAAAATCCGGAAAGTGTCTTTTTATACCTTTCTTCGTATATTCGTATACTTTCATATACTTCAAAACGTCGGATTGATTTGAAACTTTGTACACTTATCAAGGACCGATGGCAATGCAATATTAATTTTGTTGGGTGTAGTAAGTGAGCACTGATCATGGTCCCCAGAACACGACGTGATTTTCACCCTCTTCAAAACGTCGTATTGATTTGATACTTTGTACACGTATCAAGGACCGATGACAATGCAATATTAATTTTGTTGGTTGTAGTAAGTGAGTACTGATCATGGTCCCCTGAACACGTTTTCGGCAGTCATTAAAAATTTTATTTACAGGGTGATTCACGACGATATGCAGAAACTTCGGGAGCTCATTCATTTTGTTGGGTGTAGTAAGTGAGCACTGATCATGGTCCCCAGACTAACTGTGACCAACCAAACAGATGCAACGATAGTATTCATAGGCGTATGTAACAAAGAAGGAAAAAATGGTATATTAATTTTAAAATATGCCTTCAGTGTTGGTCAGTGTTTTTATAAAATAATAGGCTATCATCTACAAAATAGTAGGGCTACTCTAAGTTACGACTAGTTTTTCCCAAAATATATTAAATCAATAGTAGGTCTACCTGTCTATATCATTGGATGACCAAAGAAGTATAACTTCAACCGTCTGGTCCGACGCAGACAAATGGTTTTTGGTACTACTTGGTTCTACACAAATGATGTTAGTTCATCATCATACTATATATATTACTTTTTAGTTTCTGGAATTTGTATATATACTTTTTGATATTTTCTTTGTCATATTTTTTTACTGACAATTTTTTAAACAGGTTTTTTTTAAAATAAATGTTAACCTACAAACAAAGAACTAAATGAAATTGTAACAAATTAATATCAACATCGTGCTTGTATATGTATAAACGATCCCGTCTCTGCTATAATAAAGAAACACAACTCTGCAGTCTAGTTCAATACCCAAAGCACTAAGTGTAAAATTGTGCCAGACAGATACGGCGGGAGTTCTTTATCACTATTGGACCCTTAAATGTATCGGTTAAAACTGTTTAGTTGATTGTACATCATTAAATGTTGTGTAAACTAATCTTGAGAACTAAATTACATTTCACTCGAGTAAACTTCACGAAATCATAAAATTGGTTTTTAATTTGCACAAACTGGTGTAAACTTATCCATCCAAACAGCTTGAATTGCAGCCAAATAAAACTGTAAATCTACTACCGTAATTAGTGAACCCGGAATTCTAAGTAAACGTAATTTTCATGAAAGTTTATTAACTTTTCAATTACAAGTTCTATCCATGGGTTTGCGATAAATTAATATCGATAGTTTAGATCAAACGAAATTAATATGCAAAACTTAATTAAAGTACTGACTGTTCATTAAGTTTTTAATAATCTTAATGAAATGTTCTGTAATTCACTTACAAACGAAAGGTTTAATATTTATATAGTTAATCATAATTTAAATTGATTACTGTTAGGGATTACAAATTAATGACAAGGGTTCATAAATAATTAAGCTACAGCATCCGATCGTGGTATTCTAGAAATTTAACTATTTCATATTTAAACTTCCAAACACTATTTTACCTACATATTTATATTATATCAGGACATTAAAACAAAGTCCAATCACTTATTAATATAATTTGAACACACGAAGATCGAACTCGACAATTTTATAATCCTAATCATATCCAACTAATTAAATCCCAAGACAAGTATCTTAATTATTAATCTCAATAATATATTTAAGTTAGTTGACTGTACATAAAAATATTACCTTATTGCAACCATAGTGAATAATTATAATATCTATTTGCTCACCTTGCCAAGGAGTCCTTTCAAGGTAAAGATATCCCCAAGAGCTGTAGCCTATTGACGAGCAGAGCCTTCGGCCGTCCCGAGTGTGTTTCCAAAACCACTAGCCCTGTTTTTAAATCAGTCAAGAGTATACAGAGTGCATCAGAGCGGGTTGCCGGCTTGTATAGCATTGAAACGAGAATACTTAGACATTTAGTTTAAATTGATAACCTCCTATTTCGTCCCCAAGGAATTCAGGAAAAATGTTTTCAACCCTCTAAAATGCCCCAAAAGGGTATTTTCGGGGGTGGGGGTTAGTTTTTGGGAAATTTTCAAATATAAAGGTAGGTCGTGTTGTACCTCATTTTAAAGGTCTAGGTACACAGATCATTAAATCAATTTTTTTCAATTATCTTGCACCGTCAATACAGGGTGGCCCGAAACATTACACAAACTTAAGTTTACATATCTTTTTACATCTGATATAAAATTTTTTTTAACAGCTACAATTTTTAAAGTACATTGACAAAGATGTGACCTTTCAAACAATACCTAATTTTGGTAGGTTTTCTCACATTTTTAGCATGTTTAAAAATTTACTACTTTTAGAAGTTTAAAAAGTCATTATCTCAAAATTTTCTAATATGGGTAATCTTACATATAAAATTGAAGCCCTTACAATTATCAACATTTTTCATATTTTAATTTTTTTCATTTCTCTATTGGCTTAATATTTACAGAAAAATATTGTTTTTCTTAGAATTACTGAGTTTTTGTGTACGTTATAAGTAGGCTTAAAAAATAACTGCTCACCGGTTAATACCCTGGAACAGCTTACAGGTGTTCAAATTGTCGTCCATTTTCTTCCATACACAAATCAACACGGGTTGGAAGGGAATTAAGGGTTGCGACACTCATCTATTGCGACACTTTCCAATATTTTTCGCAATAGCTCCTACTTTAGGTTTTCTTCGTGGGACTTATAAGTTTAACATTGATTCCTAATACTAATACTAAGGCTTTTCTTTTGCAACTATTCCTGTCATTACTGCTATTGAAAAGTTCTTTTTTAATATACCAGACCAATCCCTGTTTATCCACTTACTATCCAGACACCTTTCCCAGGAGGTACAACGGTAATTACAACATATTGAAGTGCGTCCAACTAAAATATTCATCAATAGTCTTCAGTGTCAGTCGTGACGAAAGAGGAACCTTTGTCGGATCGCACGTTTGTCAGTCGTAGGTGATTTTCTACAGAACGGAATTAAATTTGACATTGCTATACACTTGCTAAGTTGCATATATTCTATAATCAGAACTGATTGGGCGGTGGGTGGCTGAAAACACTAATATTATGGCTTGAGGGCTCACCTCCCTGATCGCTCCCCATCTATAATCGCGGCGAAGCAAATGCAAAACTTATTGTGTACTCTGATATTTAAAGGAAATTACGATTGTTCAGGGCAGTGGCGTTTGGATCGGGGTAGGATGGTGGATCCAGTTTCCGACGCCTGCGCAGTAGGGCCAGAGTTTTTCGTGAACGACAGTTTGTTACTGGGTACAAATTGCACTTCAGGTCGAAGTGGATTTCTGTTACACAGTTCTAAAATAAAGTTTTTAATTACACCACATTTAAGTATGCAACGTTTTATCGAACGTGCGGACAAAGCGAGGCTACTGCACGCAATGGGAAAGAGCGATTTATTTTTAGGGACGTGATTCCGATTGGGGTAAAACATGGGCTTTACTAAATCAACATCTTATCTTTAGAACATTTGCATTGTACTTTTGGTGATATATTGGACATAAAAAACATTTATTACACCGAATTAATAACGGTTTGTTACATCGTAACGGAATGGTTTATTAAATTGTAACATTAGTTCGTTAAAACGTAAGTATGTACAATTTTATTACTTTCAGTAGTTTCTCTAAGAAGTTTTAGCATGAAGTACTGTAACTATTATATTTTTGTATATATAAAATTATTTGTGCAAATACTATAAAACCCATAGCCGTTATAGTTAACGTGATTTTAATGGCTGCAGTTTAACAACTAAAACGTTTCTGTAGACACTCGAAACACACAGTTATTTCCACTCGGTTTATTTGCTCACTCAACCGAAACACAGAAATGTTTGCAAATTTCCAACTATATCGCGTTTACAA